>JAPYZE010000089.1:0-66943 GCA_030522805.1 Leptomastidea abnormis
GACCCCCAAGTTTCATCCAATTCCATTGATCCTGTCAAAAATAATTTCAAAATTACAATCTCGCCCCGTTGCAATCTCGCCCCGGTCTCCCCTACATGTTTTTAATATTGTTGACTAAATTACAATATTTTTTCTTAAATAAGCAATTCACCGAGATTTCATAAATTAAGTGTGTAAATAAGTGACATAAAAAAGAATATAAAAAATTATTGTGTCCTATAATTAAAATAAAAATTATCATTATGGAATGAAACATTAAAAATTGAATAATAATAAAATTTTCAAAGTTAAATTTTCATTCAATCAGTCTTTAAGAACATAAGATATTTACTTGACAAAGTATCTTATTTTTTTTTAATTTAGAAACAAATTTAAATACTGAACATGACTTTTAGCAAACATAAATTATTTTTCCTATATTACTTCGAATTTTAATTCTCTTTAAAAAGAAATCTTTAATTTAAAATAGTTTTGATATTCAACAAATTGTTTGATTATTATCAAATTCTTCAATAATAATGATAAAATTAATAAATACTGATTTTAATATAATAAGAAACAGTGATTTTTAAAATAACTAAAATAATAGAGTATTTTCTACAACAACGCAAGGTCCAGCTCTTCCAGAATTTAAAGGTGTAACTTGTTGCCATTCATTCATAAATGGATCATATGCCTCAACTAGGCTTAAATACTGTTGGCCATCATATCCACCAACAGCTAGTAATTTATCTCCCAGAACACATACTCCAATGGCATCTCTAGCAACACTCATAGGCGCTACAGCTGTCCAAGTATCTGTCTTTGGATCATATCTTTCCACGCAATCAAAACTGTTGTTGTGAAGATTACTTGCTGGAGTTTCAAAACCTCCAAGAGCATATAAACATCCATTCATGACTGCAACACCGACGCCACCTCGACGTCTAGACATTGGTGCGCACGAGGTCCATTTGTTTGAATGAGGATCATAGCATTCAACTGTACTTAAGCTTGAACTTTTATCTCTTCCTCCTACTGCGTAAAGTTTATCATTTAAAACAGCTACTCCTAAAGTAGATCTCTGAGAACTCATAGGAGAAATGTAAGTCCATTGGCGTGTAGTTGGATCCCATCTTTCTACTGTGTTTAAAAAACTCCATCCATCGTGTCCTCCAACTGCATATAGAGGACCTTCTAATACTGCCACTCCCAATCCATGACGATGAATAGACATTGGAGGTAATGAATTCCATGTTTTTGTATTGAAATCAAAGCATTCCACAGTGTTTGAAGTTTTTAAGCCATCACGACCTCCCACAACAACTAACTTTTTTTCTACAATAGCTGCTCCAAATTGTAAACGTCTTGAAGTCATAGTAGCTAAGGTCTTCCAGGTATTTTCACGAGGTGAAAAAACATCTATTGTTGTTGGTACTCCTTTGTTAGCATCCATTCCACCTATAGCTATCAATTGTCCAACAGTGGCTTTTCTTGGTCTTGTACGATTAGACTGTAACATTGGTCTTCTTTCAGGCAACAAATGATACTTAAGAGCTTCCATTATTAAAATCTAAATGGCATGTAAATAAATTTATTGATAAATAACTTAATAACATTAACAAAGTTAATTTATTAAAATTTGAAATAAATGTAATATACCTGTGCATTTCTTTGTTCCTGAAACATTTCATTATTTTCTACATGATCAGTTAAAAATGCTGGGGACAGTAATGGTAGTTTTACAAAAGCTAATAGACGACTAGCTTCTTTTTGTCTGGTTTTTGGATCATGTTCTAGCCATCTTAACAAAGCATCAAATACAGATTCTTCAGAAGAGACATTGAGATCATCAGATTGCAATAGCAATGCTACATCATCAGATGAAAGTGAAAGAAATTCTTGATTTTTAATTACTTCCATGAAGTGATCATTGGTATAAATATTAGCTGTTTGCAATAAATTTGTACATCCATGAATATCTGCAAATCTTCTAATTCCCAAGCAATTACTTGGGTGCAATTGCTTAATTAAAAATTGACAGCATGCCTCAACTATACAACTAAGCTGGAGCAGTGATGCTGTTGCCAATAGTGTTTCAACATTATCTTCTAGTAAATCAATAATTCCAGTATAAAAATATTGGACTAAAATCCAAAGTGCATCTCCATCCACTTCTTTCAATTCAATTTCATTTTGGAATGTTTCTCGCAAAGAATTTGTAAACATTGCTGCAAAATACTCACAGTTGGCACTTAGTACCAATCTATGAGCTGGAATACGTTTTTGACCTGCAATCAAGATCACATCTGTTAGTTGCTGTTTGTATAGGTAATCCTGCATCATTTTAAGACAGTGTTCTGCATGTTTATCCATCTTAAAATTTTCCTCTTGCGGAGTGCTTGCTATACTAGCAATACTCTGTTTACTTGAAGAACTTTCTACTCTCTTCATTTTGGAATGGGTAATATTTTCGTTCACAATTGTAAGACCTGCAAAATGCATGTTGTAACAAAGTTATCATTAGATGCGCATAATCAAAGGAATTAAGATTGCAATAAAAAATATAATTAAATAGAACATCTAACCTTTGTTTAAAAAACTTACGTCGTGCGTTTTACTGGAATTTTAACTTCAGAATATTTTTTCGATAGAAAAAAGACTTAGTTGCGGAGTATTAAATCACATTGTTGATCACGTTTGTTTGTTTAATACTTGTAAATTTGCAATTGACAAGTAGAATATTTAAATGCGTAACAAAGAAGAAGCGACGAACTGTATAAACACATTTGTTAGTATGGTATATGATACTTGTAATTGCAGCTAAAAAATACAGTACCTGAACCGTAACATAAAGATGTGCAGTTAGTGCTTTGTGAAAGGCGAATTAATATCATACATGTGTGTGTAATGTGAACTTGTGGATGTATTTGTGCAACTCTGTAAAGCGGCGCACGGCGCACGTTTTCAAACCTTATAAACATGCGATTCCTATAATGTTTTTACGATAATTACTGTATAGTACAAATGTTCTTGTTTTATTAATCACACACTAATGAATACAATGTTTCTCTCGAAATACCGAACAATTATTTCATTCCACGTTCAGTGTAGAAATTTGGGTAATTAACAATTTTATCTATTAAAATGCTCACGTTAATCATAACCTTCAATTATTTACTTTTTATTCCATTTATAAATAAATAGTAAATGTGTTTTTATTTAATTTATACATTATAAATAATTTTTTACAGCTACTGTCAAAAGGTTTTATCGCAAAACCGGCATATTGTCGAATGGTGATAAATATGAAATCACCTTAGATCAAAGAAAATTGAAGACACCCCTGGGAAAAGTATTTGAAGTTAAAAGTAAACCATTAGCTTTAGCTGTGGCTCATGAATGGGATAGCCAACAAGATATAATCAATCGTAACATTATGCATTTAGTAAGTATAAAGTTTAATTTACTCTACACTTTAATATATCAAGCTTTCTAAGGTAAAAATTTTTTATTTCAGACGGCTCTTTGCAGTACAGTATTAGATAATCCAAATAAACTCACTAAGAAAGATATAACAAATTATATTGTTAACTATTTGGAAACTGATACTTTGCTGTTTCAATCAAATGAAAATGAAAATGTAATTATTTTTAATAGATACTTATATGTGTATAAAATGTATTATTAAATAGATTAAATATTTGATCTTGTCATTTAGGAGTCAGATGAGTTATATAAGTTGCAGCAAGAAAAATGGGATCCTTTAATTCAATGGTTTTGTGATCGTTACAGAGTTAATATTGTTAAAACACAAAGTATAGATGCTCCAAAAGTACCACAAAGTACAAAGGATGAATTAGCAAAGCATCTAATGTCTTATAATGAAGATTCAATTTTTGGTAATATGTTTAATATGTGTAATATTATAAGTGAAATAAGTTATATCATTACTGGAATTAAAAAATTCTTTGATTTAATCACAAAACAAATTATTTATTTTTAAAACATTAAAAAGAGTGAAAAAATTACAATGAAATACATAACAAAATATCTTTAAAAAAATCACAATTTTTATGTGTAATTTGCATACTTATTTTTAACAGTCTACTAATACATATTTAATATTCAATTATTTACAGGTTTTATGTATGGAGTAGATACAATAAAATCAGTTATTTTAACACTAGCAGCATCCGAAAGAGTGATTACTGTAGAGGAGGCTGTTGCATTATCTCGGTTGGAAGAGGAATTCCAGGTAAATATGTTTTATATTCAGCTGTAAAAGAAAACATATTTATTTTAAAAAATATGAGTTTATACTTACGAATATTTATAATTATTTTTAGATATCTCACTGGGGTAATGTAGAATGGTCACATGAACTTTCTAAATATGATTTACAATCGCGTATGGCAGCTGCAATTTTATTTATTCATTTAAATTCATATTTTATAACCAGTCAACCAAAAACAAAAACAAATATTACATGAAAATTTAAGAATTACAATTAGAATCTAAAATTGTTGTCAAGAATGGCCTCATTTGCTACTCCTGTGGCATAAATGGTCTGAAAAAGTGCAGTTTATTGGACTAGAACAGTCTGGTCCTTCCCAGTCTTTCATGCAAATACAGCTGTAAAATAAAGTCAAAAGTATAAGTTAGAACTCAAAAAAAAAAAACCATTAATAAATTTCTCTGCAATAGAGTAGTACCTGTATGTTGGTCCATAATTTAAACATACTGCACCATTTTTACATGAATGATGGGAACACTCATTACGGTGACATTCTCCTACACCTCGTCCTGTTGCCGGACTGGATGTTGTTAATGGAAAGACATTACCATTTGTATGTAATTGAATGTCATATATGCAACCAGAAAATCCAGTATGAAGTGGCAAATCATGTGGCAGTATTTCAAAGTATCTCGATTTATGCCCTCCTTTTGAAATAATAATTAAAAAAATAGAATTATTTTCGAAATTGTTACAGTTGTTTAAAACATGATGAGTAAAACATACCAATATAAAGAATTGGTGAAACATCCAAACGCGTATTTGTACCAGCAGCCTTGCCAGTTACATTACCAATACCTTCAACATACAACCAAGAGTCTCTGCCTCTTCTTCCAATTTGTATATTATGAACTTTATGAGGTCTAATATTTAATGGCGAGTTAGTGAAAATTCTTCTTACACCTGAACCCAAATCCCAGGTGAGCATAATATATCCGCGAACATATGTTATTGAAAAATGATCAGACGTTTCGTGCTTCGGTCCAGTTTGACCCATGTATGCTATTAAAGAAATTTGATCCAAAGTTTGAGGTATTATACGTAATTTTAATTCCATGCTATCCTTGAGAGAAGTACTTATGCCGTATGCCATGTACGACGAAAATCCGGGTGAAAATATTGAAAACGAGGGTTGCATTATTGTTGTATCTAAAATTATTTATCAATTAATTGTTTTTTAATTTTCATTCAAGTTAAAAAAAAATCGCTTAAATTATTACCTTTTTCGCAATATAAGCCATGCATGCCCAAAGGACAAATGCAAAGAAAATTAGCTCCTGGCGATATTAAACAAGTTGCACCCAAGTGGCATGGATTATCATCGCAGATGGATTTTTCGCAAGTATCTCCGCTGTATCTGTTTAATTTGTTCAACGTCATTAATAGTGCCATTTATTCGATTGATGTTATTTTTGTTTTTTTTTTTATTAACATACCCGGCAATACATTTACACTTGATTTTTCCGTGCAATTCTTGACAAGCTCCGAAATTTTTACATGGATTTGATAAACATAAAAATGAATCGCATTCTTCTATTTGAACTGCCTCTACGGAATCGTGTATAAAATCTCGGCTAATACCATTTATCTATATTAAAAACGATATTCATTAATAAATAAAAGCAAGTTTAATTTAAATAAAAAAGTATGATCAAAATATTTTTCAAGTATTTACCTTAAATACTCTCATACAACCAATGAAACCTAAGACTATCTGTGGAAATTGATGAGTAAATGCCACGGGAATTCCACCTAAATGCAATCTGGCATACTGTGGTATACTTCCATGTGCTTGTAAAACTTGTTCTCCACTCATTACTACGCTATTGTTAACTAATAATCGTGCGATACACGCGTCAGAAGTCTCCTCGATAATATAATGGAACCTGTAAATTATAGGTACAGCTTATTTTTAAATATCCTATTTTTTTCTAAAAAATTACAACAACAACAACAACAACAACAACAACAACAAAAAGTCATTTAAAAGTATAAGCCTGCAGAATTTGACCTTATCTCAACGTCAACTTCAAAACCATTGTTTATCGGGGAGTCGAGTTCGCCAAAGAGCATAGTTTGCAATCCACACGAGAATTGAAATTTAAGTTGGCCAGCCTCCACGTAGAGCAGTATGTATCTTTCGTCGTCGAATAAAGCGTGTATCAAAATTCCATTTTTGGCCTTAGTTTTCAGTCTCACGGAAATCGTTAAAAGTCCATTGTCGATCATGAATTTTTGCCTGATGTAAGACTTGCCATTGAACGCGGCATTTTCAACACCCCCGAGTTTTTTACAATTATTTTGATAGCTGCAGTCGCACTAGAACGTATTAAATTATTGTTAAAAAAGAAAAAATCAATTTTATTATTCAATTTCTACATAAAAAAAAATAATCAGCTTATACTTGAGTGGCATTCTGCAAGCAGAGGGACAGATTGGCGCACTGATCTCTGGTGCAAGCATTGATAATCTGCGGCTGGGTGGTCCTGTACTCGGGAGTGGGCGATGCGCCGATCTCCCTGCCTTCGCTGCTGAAGTCCGTGGGGAAGGTGGTCTTGTAAAATTCGGTAAGAGTGACGAGATCGCTCTCGAGGGTCGCGGTGACGGTTGCGATGGTGTGCGCAGTTTCCGGGCTGGTCAGTTGATCCCAGGCGGGCTCGCGAGTCGTCGTCTCGTCGTCGGGGGGAGTTCGGGGAGTCGGGGCGGGCAGCATGGTGATAACCTGGAGTCGAGGAGTAGCCGCACCAGAACTGCTGCTGCTGCTACTGCTATCACTACTGCTAGTGCCGCTGCTCATCTCCGTGGTATAGGCGGACGAGCTGTAGGAGAAGCCCTGCTGGCTGGTATCGTTTCTCACCGTCTCGTCGTAGTCGGTGTCGAGTGCGGGTACCGAGCTCTGCTGGCCGTCGGTTGCGTAGCGATCGGTTATCGTCTCGCGAGAACTGCTGGTTTCAATCGGTAGTCCTGGGGGCGATGCGCTGGATATGGATTCGAATGTCGAGGAAGAGGAGGACTCTTCGCTGGTACTTGCGATCGTGAATTGCGAAGTCTCGATTTGCGAGGTTGGCGAAATCGAGGATAAGGAAGGAGAAGGAGGAGGAGAAGGAGAAGACGGGCTCTCGGTGAAATAGCCATCGTCCTCGGTCTTCGAGGTCAGGTCGCTGGTGTAGCTGATGGTATTGTTTTCGACTCGGTGCTCGCGGGAGGTTGGGGAGGAGGAGGAGGAGGAGGAAGAGGAGGAGGCTTCGCTGCTGCTCTCGGTGATCGGACTGCTCGCATGGTCTGGTGTGAAGACGCTAGTCAAGGTGAAACTCGGCTGCTGCTCGGTATTGTCTGTTATTCCATCCGTAGCAATCGGATGAGGAGTCGGGGGTGTGCGGCTCTCGACGGGTATCGTAAAGAACTCGTTGTCAGGCTCGCTTACACCACTGCTGGTTTTCATACCATCTTCGCTCCAGGGTAGAGTCGTCTCGATACCCACCTCGCTGCTGCTGCTGCTGCTGCTGCTGCTGCTGCTGGTAGTTTGCGTCCTTGGTCTAGTCTCGAAAGTAGTTGTTGTACCCAAATCGAGGATCGTGGTCTCGGGTACTTCCGTGGTCAAGTGCAGGATGACCGTGCTGGGCTCCTCGCGCTCGGTAGTGGTAAAGTAGCCAGCCGTGCTGCTTTCGGGTATATGCGTAAACGGAGCTTCACTGCTGCCGCTGCTGCTACTGGGAGTAGATGTCGAAGGAAGCGTAGTGAAGGACTGGACCTCGCTGCTGCTGCTGCTGCTGTCCGGAGTGCTGGTGTGAATGCCAGGGAAGATCATCGAGGTGAACTCGGGATAGAGGGGTACCGTGGGATGCGGGTGGTCGATCGGTATCGAGCAGCTCTCTCCGGAGAAGTCCGCGGGACAGGCGCAGCTGAAGCTGTTGACCCCGTCGACGCAGGTGCCGCCGTTCGAGCACTGGGCGTTCTTCGACTCGCAGTCGTCGTACTTCAGCTCGCAAAAGCTCCCGTGGTAGTCCGGCACGCAGTAGCAGACCGGCTGGAAGTCCTCGAACAGACAGACCGCTTGATTTTGGCAGGGGTTCTCTCTGCAGGGGACGATTTTCTTCTCGCACTCCTTACCCGTGAAACCTTACCCCATCCAAACATCAATAATTTAATAATAATAAATTATGTACTTTAGCGAGTATATAATTTGTTGAAATTTTTCTCAACCGCATTTACCAAAGAGACACGCGCAAATGTAAGAGCCGGGCTCGTTGATGCACAGACCTCCGTTCTGGCAGGGGGACATCAGGCACTCGTTCACGTCCTCCTCGCAGTGCCGTCCTGTCCAGCCCTCGAGGCAGCGACACGCAAAGCTCAAGCCTGGCCCTTCTACGCATTCCCCGTTGTTCTTGCATATCGTGTCGTTGCATACCGCGATGTCGATCTCGCAAAATTCGCCTAATAACACAGTGTATATTTTATCATCAAAATTTATTATTTTATTATAATTTTTTCAATCAAATGCGGAATTATTTTCTCATGTTTTTTTTATTAAATTTGTTTATTACCAGAATATCCTTCAAGGCAATGGCAGGTAAATCCATTGTGATCCACGCAGGTGCCATTATTGAGGCATGGATCGTTCATGCATTCGCTGAACTTTAATTCGCAACTTAAACCTATACATTCCATATAAAAAAAGAAGCATTTGTGTTAGCATTGCTTATTTGAAAAAAATGAAAAAAAAAAAAAAAAATTAATTTGTAAAATTTTCAACATACCTACAAAGCCTTCTACGCATGTACAATTGTAAGATGCTATGGCATCGTTGCATGTGCCACCATTTAAGCAGGGATTCGACCAACAATCGTCCCAATTGATTTCACAATTTATGCCGGTATAACCGTCGATACAGTAGCATCGATACGAACTACATAATAATTATTATAATCATTATATTATATGATTTTATTATTATTATTTTTTTTAATATATTTTATCAAGTGGTCTTTATATGAAAGAAATTTTTATTTAAAATTGAGAATAGTTTTACCTATTAGGATCATTGACGCAAATTCCATACATGCAAGGGTTGCTGCTGCAATCCGAACTTATAGAGGCTACCAGCGATAATGTTATGGAAATCACTACGATGCATTTGTGCCATTTTAAGCTGTACTCCTTTACAGTTCTAGATTAAACAAAAATACAAGCGAATAAGATTTTTCATTATCAGTATCATTTTTATTATTGTTATTTCAATAAAAAATTATTTTTTATTTAATTAATTAATTAACAATTATTGTATTTTTTAATTTTTCAACTAAATATTTGATTGATTTTCGAAACATTTTAACGCTATATAAAAAATAATAGACAAACAATTATTGCTTGTTTACAAAACAAATAAAAAAATTAATTTAATTAATTAAAACATTGAGCTTTTATTAAAAAAAAAAAAATAAGTTAAAATTGGAAAAATTACAAAAGTGCTAATAAATCTAATCAAGTTGTGATGAAGAAAAGCACGTTACCTCAACATAATTCAAAAGTATCCAAAACAAAAGGTGCTAAAAATTAAATAAACATAAAATGACAAGTGGATGGCACATTGAACAAGCTTTCTTGCGGTCAGTCGTCATGACAACGTGGGGACGATACATAACGGCATGGCAATACCACAGCACTGAGAAAATAGTATAGGATCTCGTTTTATGTATGCAGTGTTTGCGCCTGCGTTGTTTACACGCATCAAAGCTTAATGAGCTTACGATATATTTGAATTTATTTTCCTTTCGTACCTACTTATATATTGATAAATAAATGAAATTATATTTATTAATTCTAAATGCATAATTTAATTGAGACTTTATTCATTTTTTAATAACAAATTATATTAAATAATAATTGAATTAAATATAAGTATAAATAATTGTTGTTTTTTTAATTATGTTATTATATCTATAAAAAGCTGTTAATTTGCTAATTGCTTTAAATACATTTATAATAGGCCGAGAGAGGAGCTTTATAATGCGTCGTCGTAAGTTGAATATAAAAGAGCAGAGATCCAAAAATATGTACATATGTAACTGTCGACTAGAAGTTAGGTATATTCTATTTTAAACTCTGAGATTCGTTATTTTGATTATCTAAGCCATCGGCAAGTGCCAAAGTATAGTTTGCTTTAGTCGCCTGTCGAACACTTTCCAAGCTCCATCTTTTTACATTTATGAAAAAAAAAAACTGAGTTAAATTAAAAAAAAAGAAAATGAATTCCACTGTGGAACCAGAAGTCGTCGATGAACAATTACGTAGTTACTTGGAAGAATATGGATTATTGGAGCCTAATCAATCGGCCAGCTGGAAAATAGAATTATCGAAATTGAGTAAGTTCGTTATGAAATAGTTTTTTAATAATTATTACAAACTAAGTATCATCCCCGATAAATAAATAAATAATTATATTAGTAGTTTTTACATTGATAAATTTATAAAAATAATAATATTAATTAGTCAATATAAATTCAATCAATATAATATAAGAAAATAGAATTAAATAAATAACGCAGTAATAATGAGAATATGTTCTATACATATTACAAGGGCATGCAAGCTGCAAGCTCGAGTTCTCATCAAATAATTAGAGTAAAAAGAGATAGAGCGGTGGAGGAGAAAGTGCTGGAGAAAGAAAGAGAGAGAGAGAGAGAGAGAGAGAGAGAGAGAGTTGGCGGTCGTCATGTAGTCACGAGAGAACTATATTAAGTATGTGTACATACCTACATGGGATGGACTGCGGGTGTACAGGTGGTCGAGGAGTGATCGCCCAACGCGACATCAAACGCGGCGAGCTGGTGTACAGGGACCGAGCCCTGGTGATCGGCCCACGCTGCTACAGCAAGTACCTGCCGATGTGCGTGAGCTGCTACAAGCGAGGCTGTGCCCTGTTTGCCTGCGATCGGGGCTGCGGATTGCCGGTATGCTCCGACGCCTGCCAGGACAGTCCGGCACACCTGGAGCGCGAATGCGCCTACCTACGCGAACTCCAGCCCAGCTGTCCCGAGACCCAGTGGTCGAATGAGATTCTGCAAGCTGTGGTACCGGTGCGCAGCCTCTTTTTGCCGGATCTGCTTAAACAGATCTGCTATTCTCTCCAGCACAATCAGCCACCCCAGAAGGCTCGAGAGGTGCGTTATATGCTAAAATATATTTTTATTTATTTATTTAAAAAAAATTTAATTTTTTTTTTTAAATAAAATTGTTTATCTACATACACAGGTCGACTTGTTAAAGAAAAATGTAAAAAATCAACCCAAGCCAGAAGACGAGGATTTCATGAGACGAATATGCAACGCGATGGATACAAACGCATTCGAGACCGCAGTACTCCAAGGATCGGAGTCGACCAGTCTACGAGCGCTATTCCCACTTGGTGCGCTGACAAATCATCAGTGCGTTCCAAATACTCGGCATCTCGTCGACGATACCGGCCATCTATTCGTTTATGCTACCAAAGATATAGCGAAAGGTCAAGAGATCACGATGACCTATACCGATTTGCTTTGGGATACCACCATGAGACGATCTTTTCTCAAAGCGACCAAACAATTTTCCTGCCAGTGCGCGAGGTGCTCGGATCATACGGTCAGCAGGCTTATAATTTTAATTATTATTAATCCTACTCTTCAATATTAAATTAAATTATTTTAATTGATCTGCTAATAATAGGAATTCAATTCTTTACTCGGAGCATTATACTGTGCTACTGCCACTTGCCCCGGCCATTTGATGCCCGACGTTCCTCTTTCTTTCACCACTAATTGGACTTGCAATGAATGCGGTCTTAGAATAAAAAATAAGCAGGTTCATTTAAAACTTTATATAAATTTCAATTACAAGTCAATTGAGCTTAAATGGATGTACATATGCATTTTTAGATTATGGCAATTCGAGCAGGAATACTGGCTGCAACGGAAGAAGTGCTTTATGATAGTCCAAGAAAAATGTTGCAGTTCATCAAACGAGAATTAAGTATATTGGTTCCAAAAACTAATTATTTCATGATCGATATGATGTTTAGGATTATATCGTTATTTGGACGAGTTGAAGATTTGACGTGGGAAGGTATAATAAAGTTTTCTGCAGTGTTCTATAATTCTACGATTTATAAATTTATCATAATTTGCTAAATTTTAGATCTAACTGAAGACGAATTGGACACGAAAATCGAATACTGCAAGGATACCATAAAAATGTTGGACCAATTGAATTGCGGTGATTGTACAAAAAAAGGTATTTTTATAAGATATAAATTGAGTATTTATTTTATAATAATTTTTAAAAACATTTGTTTTTTCTTAGGACTGATTTTATTTGAATTATATCGTTCAAATGTGGAGAAAAATAAAAGGACAACCTGTGTTGAAGAAAAAATAAAAGATAAGGTAAATAAAAATTGAATAACTATTTTGATATGTTTATAAATTTATTATAAATTTTAGTCTGAGGATTCGGTTAACGAGAAAATTTTACTCGAGGCCGTTGAAATATTAAAAAATGACGTGGCTGCTCCATGTGATTATCTTAAACTATATAGTACCCTGACAAGTAAGTTACATTAAAATGACACAATTAGTGTACATTGAAAATGATATATTTTTATTAATTACTCATTTTATTTTACAATGTATTACAATTATTGTAAATTAGCATTTAGCATCATTTACAAAATTTTTAATATTACAATATTTTTGTTTTTGAAATTTACAGGTAAACAGTAACAAATCTTAAATTTTTAGGATTGTTGTTGAAGTAGCATTTTAGCTTCTTCATATAAATCTGTGCAAGGCTTAAGATTCTCAGAATCATCTATATCAACTTCCCTCTTTGTTCTACAAAACACAATACTTTCATCAAAATATGTAATATTTAAGAAATAAAATATTCTTTGATACAATTTTTAAATAAAAAAAATTACCTGTACAAAAAATCATCGCTAGTTATTAATTTATATGTCGAGTTTGGTATCGCTTGTTTTCGAGCCAATGCTGTATGTACAAATGCCACGTCACTCAAAAGAAAATTATTCGATTCTGAAATATTAAATAGTATTTTAAAAACTATTACAAAATGAAAATGAAAGTATATTAAATTTTCATTAAATTAAAAATCTTACCACCATCATCCACATATTTTTGTAAAAGTTGCTCAACGAATTCACGGCCTGCTGCTCTAACAGAAATACCAATTCTTTGGAAAACTGCTTTACATTGCCAACGATCTTGCACATTATCATGACTAGTTCCTGTTGGACGTCTCGGTTGCGATTCTTTAACAAGACTTTCCCAATCGACACCCAAAGCATCTCCCAATCCTTTACAACTAGTTTTTATGTCTTCTTCTAATTCGCCATCGGAAATCTCTTCAAAGTCCATATTTTCCATACTTTCATCTTCAATGTTATTTTTATTACTATAAAGAAGAAAAATAATATTCCAGATTAGTGTTAGTCTTAACCTTATTTTTAAATTTGTGTATGTAATATTAAAAAATTGAAATACCTGTAAGCTTCTGTAGTTTCTTTTTCTTTTGTGAAGAGAGAGTCATCTAAAGGAGTTTTGGGTGATGGATGAGATGCATCTTGGCTCTTTACAGAAACAGAATCACGTTCAGCTTCGTTTGTTTTGCTAGCTTGATGTTTATTCTCCATTACATCTTCTTCCATATTTAAAATGTCATCGGGATCATCGCTAATATCACTGAGATCACTTTCAGTGTGTTGAATAGGCGGTAAAGGTTCTTCCAAGCAAGGTCGTTTCGTTTCCACGGGAGGTGGAACTTCCTTCACTTCTACCGGCTTCTCTTTAACAAGCAATTTTTTGTGAAAACTATCGGCTGATTTTTCTCTACTTCTGCGTGGCCTTCCTTCAGCTAGTTCCATCAATTTTTTATTAATAGGCTCATCTTTCATGCTATTGTGCAGAGCTTGTTTCGCTGCATGACTTGGAAGATCTTCTCTCCTTTCTGGAGTGTTAAACGGTCTTCGTTTACTAAAATGAATAAATAAAGTTTACAATCAATAAAAATTTCCAATATTTGATTTCGATTCATTGAGTGCCCTCCAAAGGAGTAAATGTACTAACCACAGGTTTGGATCGGTGAGCTCGAGCTCTTTAATACGATCATTTCTGTAAGATGGTCGATTGTGGTTGTCCCATTTTCTGTTGGGTTCATTGACTTTCCAGTCGGGTACAGCATTATCATATCTCGGAGCAGGCCAAGGCTCGTCGTTGTGGGCGGGTTCAGAGCCACGAGGCGGTGGTGGTGGCAAACCCTCCCGATCTGACCACATGGCTCTAGGGCCGGTGCGCCATTCTCTATCTTCCCACTCATTACCAGCCCCATAAGGCCGCTCTATGTCATGGTGTAGATCCCAGTTTTCAGATCCAGGTTCTTCCCTGTAGAAAAAAAAATTGAGTCAGTTGATAAACAAATGCTGCGCAGGATTAAAGAGCCACACTAGCTGTGAACGTGCGTACAAGAGCATATTTTGAACTCACCTTACGGGCGGGGCACCACGTAGCGGATGATGAAGCAAAGAGTCAGGCTCGAAGGGTCCAGAAGGACCAGGGGGTCCCGGAGGCAGAGGAGGAGCAGACGCTGGTCCTCGGTCTGGGTATCTTGAAGGGCCGCGATCCTCGGCCGCAACCGCACCGCTGGACGGAGCTGGAGCGCCCGGAGCGCGCCGATCCGCAAACGGGCTGTCGTAACGTCGGGGCTCTAATCCTCCCTTGCGTCGCTCGTCCGGAGGGTCCCGGTACTCGGGTCCCTGCGGCTGCTCCTCCGACTCGTCCCAGTGCCGTGGATGGTTGTCAGCATGAGCGGCGGTCCCAGAGCCGAGGAGCCGGTTATAAGCTCGCTCGTACTCTCGTCGGGCTGCTGGGCTGTCTCTGCCGGCCGGAGCCGGGGCAGTGTTGGAGGTCGGCTTGTAGCGCCGGTGTCGCTCGAGCGGCAGGTGATCTCGGTCCCGTTCCCGGTCGCGCTCCTTGGGTCGCTCCGGACCAGGGCGTTCTTTGCCACGCTCGGGTCCTCGTTCTCGACTACGCTCGCTACTTCTATCGCTGCTGCGCTCCGCCCCACGGTCCTTGTAGCCGCGGTTGGCTAACTTGTCAGCGGGAGCTGAAGAACCGAGCCGGTCGCGCTCCCGGCCTCGGTCTCTGTTTCTGTCTCGCAGCTCTTGGCCACGCTTAACTGGCTCGCGTTCGCGACGATCGTCCCGCTCTCGTTCTCGATTAGAGCGATCTTCTCGATCTCGAATACGTTCCTTGCTGCGTTGCCTGCCGTAATCCGGCTGTCGACGGGAATCGTCCTGAGCCGTGCCAACACCACCCGCGCCCGAAGCTCCTCCGAACAGCTGGCTCGTCGACGAGGACGATCCTATTGTAGAGGGGTGGTGGTGCTTGAGTTTGTTAGAGTCCCTGTCCTTGCTGCGCTCGCGCTCACGCCTGTTACCGCCGCTACTGTTGCTGTGGTCGCGAGAGCGATTCAAGCCCATTGGAGCCTTTTCCGCGTGACGTCCAGAGGATGAACCACTCGGATGCGAAGGCAAAGGAGGCGGTGGCAGTGGCTCGTGTTTCGTACGGGACTTCTCAGGGCTGCGGCTGCGCCTCGAGCGGCCCAAATCCTTGGAGTGCGGATGCGGATGCTTCGATCGGTCAGGACTTCGCGAACGACGGTCTCTGTCCCGTGAGCGCGGCTTCGAGCGATCGTCGTTTTTAAGGCCGCTGTTACTGCCGCCCAATGATTTGTCAGGCTCGGGAGGTCGGGAGCGCTGCTTTTCGGAATCCTTGCGGTCTATCCGATCTAGTCTGCCGAGTCTCTCCAGTCTGTCCAGCTGTTCGAGCCTCTCGGTTCGCTCCATTCGGTCTGCAGATTTTTTTTGCGTCATCTCTTTGAGGCTCAACTCCTCAGACTCCCGCAACTTTTTATGGTGCCTATCTTTTTCCACCTCAGCTCTTGAGGATTTGAACTTTGGTGATTCACTCCTCGTTCTGTCTTTTTGCTTGACTGGCACGCCGTGTGATATTGGAGCCAGTGGAGATTTCGCTCTAAGTGTAGAAATGTTATGTTTATGAGCTACAGTTGTACTGTTTGATTTCTCAATTGATTTTGGAGGGATATCTCTCTTTGGGGATACATCTATTTTTCTTTTCTTTTTTGGAGGCAACTTATCATTTTTTGCTGCTAAGTGCTTTAATTTTAATCTGCAAAGCAATAAGTTTTGTTGTTGTAATCAAATTTAATAATTAATGAATATTTTCATTTAAAATTTTTTTTACTGTTAATTGAAAGACCTTAAACTAAACTCTTATGCCAACTTAAAAAAACGAAAAGCTTAATAATCTAAAATTTTAACATAAAAGTCCAGTTACATAATAATAACTCTCAATAAATGTACTCACTTTTTTCTTCTTTCTTGTTCTTCATCAAATTCGGGTGATGCGCTATGTTTTTTCTTAAACTTTTTAATTTTCTTTCTTGAATCTGATGTTGAACTTGATGATGAATCGTCACTACTTGAACTAGTACTACTAGATGAAGAACTTGAACTGTGGGAGCTAGAAGAGCTACTCATCGCCTTTTTTTTATATTTAATTTTTTCCTTCCCATGCACTTCTTTATCCTTTTTCATTTGTAACTCCAACTCTCTTTGTAATAACTGTCTCCGCCTTTCCAATACCTTTTCGTCTTCGTATTCTAAATCAGTTTGATTCCACTCTTCTATGTTCAAATCAGGACTGTGGGCAGTAGTTTTTACAATTTTAGATGTAAGTCTCTTAAATGGATCTTCAATGAGCTGAAAAATAAATTTAATGAAAAAATAATTAACAACCTGTTTTTTATAGTATAATAAAATTATTCATCGTTAAAAAAACTTACCAATGAAGGATTTGTCGATGCATTGTCCTTCTTTACTCTTTTGGATGGACTGATCAATGTATGTGTATTAGCATATCTGAAAAGTAGAATAATAATAAATAGAGTGGAGTAGCATGAATAAGATTAAAAATGAAGAGATGTAAATAAAAGTAAACTTACTTGCAACTCTTTCCATAGGAACAATTGCCGTTGAGTGCCCAATTTCTACAGTAATCTGAGGAGTTTTGTGTTGCTCCAGTAGGTTTAGTGCCCAACCTTTCAAAAACACTTGGACGCCGAGAGTCAATGTTACATTTTGTGGGGTCAACTGTTATTTTTCTTATATTTGACTTTGACATATTATCACCATAAACGAATCGTATTTCGAGAATGGATGCACATACTTTAGCCTCACTTTTACACGTATATTCTTTTATTTACATATAAGCCGTAAGCGTTTGTTGTCTGGGACGAGGGAGAAAAGAAAAGAAAATAACTCTTCGCGACCGACTTTAGAGGGCGGATATTATACACGAAACGCTTGGCTAGGATATTTTTTAGGTAAAACAAACATAATAAAAGAGCTGTATCAGAAATTTTTTACAGAGAGAATCTACTGTTGTTGTTATAAGGGAGCTATAAAATATGCGGCAACAGTGTGTGCGTGTGGGTGTGAGAGAAAGAGAGAGAGAGAGAGAGAGAGCGAGAGCAGGGGCAGCGCCACCAACGCCACGCGAATAAAATATAAATATAAGTATATATGTCGGCGAGGGGGGGGGGGGATGAAATACCGTAATACGATTGGTCCTTTTTATTATGTTTACATTATTTATGGAACAAAATTAAATACCTGCTCCAATGTTGATTTTAAATGGATTTCGGAGCAAACTTGATTAAAAATATGTTATGCGAAAGAAATCAATGCCAGTAAGTACTATATCAGTACCATTAGGCTTTTTAAATAAAAAAAAAAAAATTATGAAACAGTATTTACTACGCCTACATAAATTTCATAAGTGTTTCACTTGACTTGTTAGCTGTTTAGAACTTTTTTTTCTTATTGATTTGACTATGTAATCGATATCTGGTTTCCTAACACAATTTTTATAATTTTTTTTACTCTTTATAAAGAAAAATGAGAGATAATAAATTAAAAAGTTTGAAAAAATTATAATTATTTTTAATACATATTTAGATTTTATTTAATAGTGTACAATAAAAGTTAGTTTGAAAGTAAATTTAAAAATGGATTTCTGATGATACTGTCTGCAATATATCCCGTAAGATTCAAGCCCTTTATGTTCAAAAAATAAGCGCCAAAAATAATTAAATACGACAATCGACGTTATAAGAATATTGAAAAATTATATTGTCAATCTATTCGCTCCCTTATTTCTCGATACATTTCTCAATATGTGTCTTATATAGATGTGTAGATATATTGATCATGCACGTATTTGAGTATATTAACAAGATCCTTCTTATACGCTAAAAATACACTGTAATTAGTGTTAAGTATTCCTCGCTTATTCTGTAACATAATAGAGTCGTTAATTTTATCTTTCATTTGTGTCAAAAGCTTATATAAAAATATACTTAAATATTTTAAGACAAATAATGACCGTTATTCAATCATAATTCCCTAAAGGATATGACTATAAAACTCACTAGTCTCATCTCATCATCCCGTCAAAGCTCCAGTTTTACGTATGATATGTTCCGGCTTACATAGGTACATCGTACATGCAGTCGAGCAAAAGAGAGAGAGAGAGAGAGAGAGAGAGAGAGAGAGAGAGAGAGAGAGAGAGAGCTTCATACATCGCACACAAGAAGAGAAGCCTAATCGCGATCGTCTGCAAGCTAACGCCGTCGGTGCGCTGCTGCCTGCCTGCGATTGTACTGTGTTTGTGTTAGGCTTTGGCTCCGATTTTATGCCAGTAACTCAAGCGAGTAGTGCGTAGTACGCGAACGACTATCGGCCCGACGAAACTACGTTTGTTCCACTCGTATAGATATATTATAATCGTACAGATCATCCCACTTCTCTTCTCTTTCGTTTTGGCCTCTCTAACTCTATATCTGTTTATTCGGAACATGTGATCAACGTGAGATTTCGCCTTGATACATCAGAGAGATTATACGCATAAATAATATCAGTTGATACCTGTATTACTGCTGCTCACTGCTCAGGGTTATAAAGAATAAAAAAAGTGTAGACAGCGCAGCAGTAGCTATACTTAGTGTGTGTTCCACCGAAGTTTTTATTTTTTTGCATCGGCCTAAAAGAATACACGTCTTACATCACGGTCATCGCAAACCCGAAAGCTGGAGCAAACATACTCTACCAGAAGATTTAACTATAGGAGCAGTACCTTTTTTCAATTTTGGAATAACACCTTCAACCTGCAACTGGAGAATAAAACATAAATTATAGCTGTGCTAATAATTCTCAGGTGCAAGCTGACACTGCTCTCTGTTTGTGTATATGTTTGTATTGCTCCGAATCCCGAGCAGACGGTCGTAAAGTAAAGTTTCTCCCTCTCGCTCTCTCTCTCTTTCTTTCTACCTTCCACCCTCTTTTCACCTCTCGCGTTTTATCGCTCTTTCTCTCTCCCTCTTATATTAACACTCCCTTCCTTTCTCTCTCGACCCTTTCTCACAAGCTATATATCTCTTTATAGTCAGACTGCACTTTTGGCTAAAGTCTCGAGAGACGACAAGTTTTGGAGCTCTTCCTGACAAAAGCCTGTGTATCACTGCAACAGCAGTTAATTAACGATACAACTCTCTTCCCTACCATTCAATCGAGTAATTTCCCTTTTTCTTCGCCTTCGCTTCGATTTTTCCGTTTCACAAGCGGAGCCAATCTTTCTTCCTTCCTCTCACCGTCTCTCTCTCTCTCTTTTTTTCCTCCCTCCTCATCTCCCTTCCTTCCGACACTGCTCCATCCTCCGTATGCTTGTCGTCCTCTTCCCTCCCTCCCTCACTCACTCTCTCTCCCCTAACACACTATCTTTTTTCCGTCTCTCTTTCTCTATATATTATACCAATGACCTGTTCTAAGGAGACTTGAATTATTGCAAGGAATCCGCAAGTCCGCAAGTGCCTAGAAGAAGCTACACATTTATTTCAACGAATTGGTAGTCGATTTAAATGGTAAGTCAAGCCGCTAAGATATAGATAAGTATTGCATAATACGCGTACGTGTACACGCAGTGTCGCATGTTAAACTGCATATCTACCTATCTCTCGCAAATGCCAACTCCCAAATTCTCTTATACTTATTCTTCTTCTTCTTGTGCTTATAAATTTACTTCGCTTATAACAGAGGTTAGATTTTCACTTGCTATATTTCTCAAGTCATTTATATGCCAATTTCCCACCTGTCTTTTATTATGCTTTGTTGTCTATTATTATTATTTTTGTTGTTATTGTTATTATTATTATATGTATATTAATTTTATTCCTGATTATACAATTTTTTACCTTAAAAATTTTGTTTGACCACTTTTGGAGTTATGGTTTAATTAAGACAATTTATTATTTATTTTTCATTGTGATAAGATATTTTAACAATTTATCCTAGCTAACTTTAAATTGTAACATATTATAAAGCTTGATAACAATATTTTAATAAATATGTCTTATCTTTTTAGAGATCATGCCTCTGTTTGGGAAATCTCAAAAGAGCCCAGCAGAGGTTGTAAAAGCTTTAAAGGAAGCAGTCAATGCACTGGAGCGTGGTGATAAAAAAGTTGAAAAGGTATTAATTAATCTTTCTTTTTATTTTATTATCATACAATTTTACTCAAAGTGACATATTTTAGGCTCAAGAAGATGTTAGTAAGAATCTTGTACACATTAAAAATATGCTATATGGAACTGCCGAATCAGAACCTCAAGCAGATATTGTTGTTGCTCAATTAGCACAAGAATTGTATAACAGTAATTTATTACTTTTATTGGTTCAAAATCTTAGTCGAATAGATTTTGAGGTATGTTATTATTTTTAATAAGCTTAAGTTTGTATGGTGTTTACTTTTGTTAATTTTGTACAACAGCCATGCAAGTAATAATTTTACTTTTAATTATAGGGCAAGAAAGATGTTGCTCAAGTATTCAATAATATTTTAAGAAGACAAATAGGTACCAGGTCTCCTACAGTGGAATATATTTGTACTAAGCCAGAAATTTTGTTTACACTTATGTCAGGGTATGTTAATTCTTTAATTTGTAATTAATTTGGTTTAAAACTGAAATTGTGTTGTTAATTTTATTTTTTTTCTAGTTATGAACATCAAGATATTGCTCTGAACTGTGGTACAATGCTACGTGAATGTGCTCGATATGAAGCATTAGCTAAAATTATGATCTATTCAGAAGATTTTTATAATTTCTTTAGATATGTTGAAGTTTCTACCTTTGATATTGCTTCGGATGCATTTTCTACTTTTAAGGTATAATAACTGTGTATATTCAGATGACATGAAAATATACATATTTTACTCAAGCCAATTATTTAAAAACATATTTTTTTATTCCAGGAACTTCTTACAAGGCATAAAATTTTAAGTGCTGAATTTTTAGAAGTCAATTATGATAAGGTTTTTTCACATTATCAAAGGTTACTAAACTCAGAAAATTATGTCACACGTAGACAAAGCTTGAAATTATTAGGAGAACTTTTACTTGATCGACACAATTTTACTGTAAGATATTTAATTTGTAACTTTGTGAAATTAAATTGTTAATTGTTTATCACTAATTTATATAATTTTCAGGTCATGACGCGATACATTTCAAATCCGGATAATCTGAAATTAATGATGAACATGCTTAAAGAGAAGTCTCGAAATATACAATTTGAAGCTTTCCACGTTTTTAAGGTAAAGATTCTGAATGGTAAAAAAGAACATTCATAATTCAAAAATTAAATGTAAATTTTATATATTTTTAGGTATTTGTAGCGAATCCAAATAAACCTAAGCCAATTCTGGATATTTTATTACGCAATCAAGAAAAATTGATAGAGTTCCTTACACGCTTCCACACAGATCGTTCTGAGGATGAACAGTTTAACGATGAAAAAGCTTACTTGATCAAGCAGATCAAAGAACTTAAGCCTGTACATGAAAATTAAGTTGGTACTTTTTTACACTGTTTTTTAGTAGTTGTGTAAATAAAATTTACATTCACGATTAATTATTATTGAAACATTCAGCCTTTTGGACGTTATAATACTCTGCTACCTTCCATCATTAACTTAATTTTTCAAAGTATGGTATAGCAGCTACAAAACATCGCCTATTTATTTATTTATTTGTTCAATACTATTTAGTCTTAAAATTTAAAATTCCTTTAATGAATAAAAATAATAAAATTTAGGTAAATACAGAAATAACTTGAATAAAATGTGCCTACGCAATTTTTATGAGCCTACTTTTTAATAATAAATATTAGTGCTATGACAAATGTTTGTAATATTTTGTTATTTTTGAGTCACTTGTGTCCCATTTTTAATTGATGCTCATTTGTCTTTACTTTATCAAAAAATTTTTTTGATTATCAAACTAAAAAATTATTTAATGATATTTCTTGAAAAAATATTTGTTGCTTTGACAGAATTTGTAAAATTCTAGTTTTTAGTATAGTAAAATAATTGTAGCTGCTGTACATTGTTTTTTACACAGTAGATTAACATTTAAATGCAGCAAAATGTATTACTTGTATTGATAGGTATTTTTTTGCTTCATTTTATGCTAAAAATTATAATCATATGTATATGTATAGATTATGACTGTTAAAATGTAATGCCAAACAATTATTATTGTTTATTATATATTTATTGCAATAAAAGTATTATTTAAAAAGTCTTGTTACAAACAATATATTTAAAAAACAATTATATTTAATACTTAGTGTTACTATATTACAGGAACACTTATCAATGTGAATTCACAAAATAAAAAATGAAAAATTTGCATTCATTTAATGACATAACATTTTTTATAGTTGCTTAAAAAGTAATTAATTAATGTAAACCTACAACATTTATATCACTTTATAATAAATAATAATACATTTACATTGAAAAATTAAATGATCTTTGAGCATTAAATGAATGATTAATATTTAAAATATTTAAACGTGACGTTAAAGATGTGATGGCTTGTAAAACATTAGAAAAAATTCGCGGACGTTTATAGCTTAATCCCCAGTCAGGCTTAGGACTTGGTAAGGTCTCTCCTTTGCATTTTGAAATTTGTGTATTTCTTGCGAGTTTTTTGTCAATAGAAGTATAAAGAGAACTCAATAGATATTTTGTTCTAGAACAATTTTTTACGACCTAAAACAAATAATTTAAAAATAATATTCTCTTTTTATAATTTATTTCTAATAAAAAAAGTTAATTTCTTACCTCAGCGTATTCTTGATCATCTGTAAGAACCCATAATAATGTAGCTGTATGTAAAAACAAATCTTCTTTTTTATCAACTGAGATAGTTAGCAGTCTTACCAAAATTTCAATATACTCTTCCTACAAGAAAAATTGCTTATAAAAAAAAGTAGAAACAATATTTTAATTGAAAAGTATTACTACTTACTTTAAGAACATATTCTCTTGTTTGTTTAAACTTGGCTAAAGTTAGTAAAATACTTATGTCCTTTAAACAAATATCAAGCCAAGGTAATGATCTGTTTGCTTGTGTCAGAATATCATACAGTTTTGATACTAAATTCAACTGACATACATGAATGCAAGCATTTGGAGATAAACGAGTTATAACGTCTGTAAAAAAAATATAAAATAATGTAAAAATGATGCATGTCTAAATCATTTGTAAGTAAAAGAAATGTAATTTACCTAAAGATGATAAACAAACTGACAATTGTCCAATATTTGAAACATTATTGAAAATTTCGATATTTTCTTGTAATCGAGATGCAAGAGTATCAGATGGAACCACAGTTTTAGCTGTATTTTTAGCTTTTTCCCGTAAAATTGCTAATTGAGCGCTCGCTTCTCGACGCACTTTAAAACCTCTCCAAGCTGCTTGAATTTTTATGCAAGCTTGATATTCCCGCATTAATTTTGCTTTTTCTATCTCGCGAATACGTCGAATTTCCAGCATTTTAATCCACCAATTTTCTATTTTAGCAACTGCTAATTTCCGTTTGATCTTAGTGATTAACAAAGTTCTCTTCATTTCTTCATATCTTCTCACTGCAATAAATCTTCTCCAATGTTTTTGTATAATCACAGCTGATTTTCGTTTTATCAAAAATTGGCTTCTTTCAAATCTGGCCAAACAAATTGCTCGCCGCTTTCTTTGCATGAAAATAATGGATGATCGATATTTTGCATAAACTTCTCGAGCTTTTCTGCCACATTTTAACGCTCTCCATCTTTGTTGTATAATACAAGTCGCTCTGACTTTTCTCAAGTACTCATTGTAACGACGTTTTTCCAAGATCATCTTCCACCAAGATTGAATTTTTGTAGCGGAGTTTTTCATAAGCAAATATTGCTTGTGAACACTTTTCATCGCTATTTGAGCTCTCCACTTTTGCTGTACAAAAATAATACGTTCTCTTGCATTCAAATACTGATTTCTCTCTCGTTTTCCAATTTTCAAAGCAAGCCACCAAGTTTTTATGGCATTTGTCGCGTTTTTGATATTGATATAATCCTTTTGAACGTGCCGTGAATAAATAATATTTTTATACCACATTTCAATTTGTATGACTGCATTTTTTTTACGAGAGTACTCTCTTTTGGCTATTATCATTTTTCGTGTTTTTTGAACTGTTATCGCGGATTTCTTAAGCGATAAAAAGTAAGATCTTTCTTTTCGGCTTAAAATAATACTTCTGTACCATCTTTGAATTTGAATACAACTTGATTGCTGTTCTTTATATTTTTTCATTGCAAGAGTAGATCTCCACCAAGATTGTATTTTGATACAGCAGTTTCTCTTGTGTTTATATGCTCTTCTGGCTAATATCATTTTCCGAGTTTTCTGAATAACTATTGCAGATTTTTTTAGCGATAAGAAGTGCGATCTTTCGTTTCTACTTATAATAATACTTCTGTACCACGTTTGTATACGAATACAGCTTACTTGTTGTTTTTTATACTTATTCATTGCAAGATTAGATCTCCACCAAGATTGAATTTTAATGCAGCAATTTCTTTTATGTATATAATCTCTTCTAACCAATACCATTTTTCGATTTTTTTGGACAGTTATAACAGAATTTTTGAGCAACAAGTAGTAAGATCTTTCTTTTCTACCTACTACAATACTTCTGTACCATCTTTGTATCTGAATGCAGCTTGAACGTTGTTTGTTATACCTTTTCATTGCAAGAGTAGTTCTCCACCAAGATTGTATTTTAATACAACAATTTTTTTTATGTTTATAAGTCGACACATCATTTTTTGTAGACCGATAATTTCGCCATGTTCTTTGAATAATAATTGCACTGCTCCTACATGTAAATAACAATTTTCTTTCTTCAGGCATGAAATGTTTAGCAATCCATACTTTTTCTACAATTTTAACAGCATTTTTTAATGCAATGTAATTATTTCGATCTTTCTTTAAAACCAAACATTGCTTCCACCACTTTTGAATAATTTTTATGCTGTTGAGCTTTTTGAAATATATTTCTCGTTCTTTTTTCATCAATAATTTCGCGCGCCACTTCCTTTGAACATAAATTATTGCCTTTTTCTGATTCTGATAATCTTGGAAAGTAATCTTTCCCAAACATCGAGCTCTCCATCGATTTTGAAGTTTAACAATTCTAGCTCTTGCTTGTAAGAAATTATTTCTTTGAACTTTCATCAACTGAGTGGCTCGCCATCGCCGTTGTACAATAATTATAAGTCGTTGCTGTCTTCTAAAGTCATTTACATACGGTTTCGTAGAATATAATCTTTTCCACCATTTTTGAATTTTGATAACAGAAATTCGAACATGTTGATAACAAAACTGTTGTCTTTTAGCAGCTTTTTTAGATCTCCAGTGTAACTGTATTATTTTAGCAGCCTCTGTTTTTCTTTGCAACTGTCGAACGTGCTCTTTTTTAAGTACTTGTAATTTTTTTCTGGCTAGGTAGCACCTCCATGCTCTTTGAATGACAGATGCTGCATCGCGTTTTCTGTTTCTCAACATATTCTTTAAATTTACATACCATAATTTAGATCGCCACCATTGCTGTACAGTTTTAGCAGCTTTTTCAAATCTCGGCGCCTGAAATTTATATATGATTTGCCAAAGAAGAGAAAGGGTTTTTTCTCTATGACCACTGGCAATACTTTTTGCATCAATGTCTCCTGTGAGTGTGTATCCTGATTCAATTAATGTTGTGAGTGCTATGTTGACATTGTGATTTTTTCTTATAAGAGTTTCAGCTGGTACCCAACATTGATTAGTGAGAGATTTTTTGCCAGTTATTAACTCCATAACTCTGCACAATTTCACTCCATCTCTCAAGTCAGTACTTAAATGCTCTACAGCATAATCATATTCATCTAAATAAGTTTGCTTGTAAGACACCACGTAATTGTAATTGCGTAAAACCTTTGTAATATCGCCAATACCACTAAGAAGTTGACAAGAAAAAGTTAGTAATAATTCTTTGCTTTCCTTCTTTGATGCTTTTTTATGAAATAAACATGGATCATGGCCTATAAGCTTGTTCCTTTTAGCATAGTCCAAAAAATACACTAGAAATAGAAACTTTTTCAGCATAAATTTGTTCATAGCAGCTTGAAAAGTCTTTAGTTTTATTTTCGGGTGAGCTGGTACAGAATGTGTTTTAACAAGATAGGGATCCGAAAAAAATCTATTTATGATAAATCTTGAAAGGCCTATTATATCGTTATTAGATTGAAGAGGAATAGTTTCTCCATAAATTGTTTCCAAACCAATTCTCAGCCAAAGAGGATTATAACTAATGAATAATTCAAGAATAATTTTCTGTAAACCTGTAAAAAACAGTAAATTAGTAGAAGATTAAATGTATCAAAATTAATAATAATTTTCATATGCGTGTCATTTTATACCTATATCTCGATGTAAATCTTTGTCTTGTCTAATTATCAGTATTTCTTTTTCTATGCCAACAGTAGTTTGTGATAGAGCAGTTATTACTTCTTGTTTGTGAAACATAGCTACAGCAGCCTTACGTAGAGCATTTAATCTTGTATTGGTATGATATCTAGCAGAAACAGATTCTTTTGTTTCAGCTAATGCAACATCTTCTTTTGCCCTGCAAGATTGCCATACTTTAGCAACATCTATTGTTGTTGTTTCTACGTCTGTTGTTAAATGCTCTGGAGGAGTCAATAATGCATTCAACCACTTTTTAAATGCTGATTCTTGTACAAATACCCATTTGTCATCATAATAGAGAGTGCTATTTTTAAAAAAACCAGAATATTTAATATACATTTGTATGTTTTATTTGGTCAGAATATTTAATTTTAATTTAAAAATTTGATTTGCATATTATTTATTAAAAGTTAAATTTACCTAGCAAGAAAAGGATCGTGCACTATACTAGCTGCAAAAGGATCTGGATTACAAATAAACGTCATAAAATCGTTAGGATCATGAAGTTTTACACTAACTTCTTTTAATGGTTTCTGAATTGATTTTTCAATACTTTTATTTTCGTTTTTATGTAAACCTTTCAAAGAAAGTCTTGTTATTCGAATGCCTGGTATGTCTATCTCCTTATTATCTGAAAGCAATCAAAGGAAATTAAAATAATAAATATGAATATCATTTTATTCTGAACATTATAAAAATAATAAAGTTACTTACTTTTAATTGACTTTGTTATTTGGATCATTTTTTTTGAGTTTATTGTATCTAGAGTAGATTTTTCCTTAATTATTTTACTTTTTTTTAAAGGAGATCTTTTTAAAGGTGGTTTTTTAAAAATGTACGTATTTTTAGGTGGAGAAATTTCAATGCAAACTGCTTGTTGTTTTTTATCTTGCTTGATATCAAGTGAAAAATCAAAATTTTCCTGTTTTCTTTTATTAGTACAACAAACATCCTCTTCAACAATACTATCTAAAGTGGAATGCATGAGATTTTTGGAAATGGGTGATAATGAAACATTTCTTGACTTTACCCATAAATCTGCTTCCAAACAATCTTTAGCACTTCCAAAGTCAATTTGACTTTTTGAAAATTGATTACTAAATCTTGTGTATTCATTTGCTGTATTGCAAGAAGTATTTATTTGAAATGAATGTTCTATACCTGATTGATGATTGAAAGTTTTTGCAAGACATGTAGGTTTAAAATAATTAATCTTTGTACTAGTTGGTGACTTTGGCAATTCATAAGTATTATTTCCTTGGGCATTATCAATTTCAAATGTTAAATTCTTATTTACTTCAATTTCTAAAACGTCAGGTGATAATTGATTTCTCTTTGATTTACGTTCAGTTGAACAATTATTTGGTGAAAAGTTTATTTTTTCATGATTGTTAACATCTTTTGCACATGCAGGTTTAAATGGAGTAAATTTAAGGTCACTGAACAATTTAGAAATTTCTGATTGAGGTTTTTCAGATTCAATTAAAGATGTTCTAGGAGATAATGAATCATCAAAGTCAATTTCATTATCACAAGCCTTTATAGGGCTGTCCATATTCAAATATTTGGGAATTGTTACATAAGTATCCTTTCTGAGAGGTACTTTTTCTTCATTTTTTTCAAAAATTGATGGTATACTTTGTTTTTTAGTTTCTTAAACAAATACAATATTAAAAAATTAAAATTATTTTATAACAATCATTTTAAGAAATGAACTGAGATAAACTTACCATTTGTAGGTGAAAAATCAACATAATCTTGTGTTGGATGAGAACTAAAATCTGTGAATTGAGACTTTAATGGTGTAAAATTAAAAGTAGATGAATTAAGAAGTTTAGAAAAATCTGCTGGTGCTGGTGATGTTTCTTCTGTTTTAAATTTTTTAATTCTAGCTTGTTCCAACATCCAATTAATATTAACATTGCTGGAAAGATTTTCTTTCCCTGCTTTATAATCATCAAAAGTCGATCTACTTCTTTTTAGTTCTGACTGGAGTTTGCTACTTGCTTGTATAGTTTTTTTAGGCAATGAAGCTTTCTTTTGAACATTTTGAGCATTATTAACTTTTGTACTTAAAGGATACTTCTGTACAGTTCTTTTTTCCTTTTTTGATTTCAATTTTTTATTAGGATCATTGCAAGTCAATATAAAAGGAATATCATATTTAAAATGCCTGTTGTCCGATAGTTGCAGTACATCTCTCCAAGTACCTCCTTCTTGAGGTTCCCACAAGATATTTAAAATTACGCTGCTTTGTTGTTCGATAGTCCATGCTGTGTCACTCAAAGTTATACGACGCTCTTCAGGTATAAATTTTGATACAGATACCTTTTGAAGGATAAAAGAAAATAAAACAATATTTCTAATGAACATATAAGAAAAAATTAATAATCATGTAATTACTTACATTAAGAGTTTGAAGATTAGAATTATTAATATGTAATTTACACCCGATTGAAGTGTTGATACGAGTTTCTAATTTGATTCTGGTTGGTGGTTGAAAAGGTGCTAATAGTAAACTGTAATTATTATCTGTTACTTTTTTTGAAATTGACTCTTTAGCCTTTTTTTCTTTTGGCGTAATATTGACCTGGTAAATATTTACAGAAAAAAAGGTTAATAAAAACAAGAACAAAAAATCAAAATATATTCAGATATAAATTCAGCTGATTTGCAATAAAAATGATAATGTTAGAAATAAATTTACCTGAAAAAACATGGCTCAGTCTATTCTCATAAAAACAATATGATAAAAAAATTGAAAAATAAATTTTTTAAAAAGATTTTTGTTTCAGGTCCATTTTGAAGACAACTAGCTTTCAGCTAGCTTTTTCACTGATGCACTAGATTATTGTCATAACCCAAACAAATAAACATTCGTTACTCCATCACCATCATCATCAAAACAAAGCAGAGCATACTCATAACTGAAAACCAAAAAAATCGTATTTTAGAAATAACGATTTTTGCGTCAATTTTTATTTCCGAGTCTTTCGTCTTTCACGCAACGACAAGAAACCTCACCTCATGCATGCCTTTGATTGTAGCGTCCGTTGTTGATTAGTCAATACATTGAGTGTGTATTGCTTTCCTGTCTTTTCGTCCTCAAGGATATTGTATTGATGTGTAGGCTTTACGCTGAGCTAAATGCAGCCTGCCTGCGGTTCTCCTTGCTTGTTTAATACTTGCGTTTATCGATTAATTTGCACTAGTACACTCGTTTGTTTGATTTCGCGTAATTTATCCGTTTTTTTTCCGTTCGAGTTTGAAAATTCAAGTTTCTCTGTCTTTTCCAGCATCCGCCAGTAGAGGCGCTGCCTTCGGCTCGCCATCCCGCCAACCGCGGCAGGCGCAGGTTAGGTGTGTTGGTTAATGACGGTTTATTACGTCTTTTGTCCGTCTTGTGACGTAGATAGCGGTTATTAACGGTATTTTTACACTTATGGTCTGAGTCTGACACATGTCCATATATTTGTTGACGTTCCACAGTATTTGACTCTATTTACATTTGTTGGTTATTGTTAGATAGGTTACTTGAATATATTTTTTTTATTTATTTATTATTAACTGATATACACAATAAAACAGATTTTTCCTGTTTTATATAGAGCATTTTCATTCGTTTGTTATTGTACATATAAACGTGCGTATCAAGATTTTACTAAAAAATCATGTACAAGGCATATGTGAGACTTAGCCAACTAAAAATTGAAATAAAAAAATTTACTTGGCCTGGAGTTATGTCTCTTTAATTTTGGAGAAAATTTGATTCGAAAGTATATCTTTCAGTATGAACAGCTGCCAAGAATCTATACTTCCAGAAGAAAATTTAACAATTATTTTGAATAAACTTCAAAACGACCAAGTATTTACATCCAATTTTTTGTTGTATTTTTCTCTAAATTTTTTTCAACAATAATTTGTTTTGTAATATTTAGGTGGCTGTTGATAAACAATTGGATCATGTTTTAATGCAACATTGTCATGTTGAAGCTAAGCTTCAAACTATTGGTAAAGTTTTACCAAATGTTGCTATTGTTCGTTTGGAAGGTGACAAATTTAAAAAAATGATTGAGCACACCAATAAATTAGCAGAAAAAGTAAGCGCTAAAGTTAGACAACTAGACCTTGCCAGAGTTAGTATTAACATTAATAAAATTTTCAAATAATTTGAAAGATATAATATAGTAATATTAAATAACAAAATCTTTTTTAAATGGTTATTTAGAGCAGAGTTTGTGAATGTCAGAGCCGTGTTAATGACATTCTTGATCTGCAATTATGCAGTGAAGGAGTTGCAACTGCATTGCAGAATGAAGATTATGAACAAGGTGCAGCACATGTTCATCGTTTTCTCCTTATGGATCAGCAATCACTAGAAAAAACTGCTGATGATGTTTCTATAGACCATACAAGTGTAACCAGTTCTTTAGCCACTCTACAACAAGCTGCTAATCAATTAAGAACAGTTGTTACTCAAAAATTTGATGAAGCTGTTAAAGCTGAAGATCTTGCTTCTGTTGAAAGATTTTTTAAAATATTTCCACTATTGGGTATGCATGAAGAAGGGATTGTTAAATTTTGCCAATATTTGGGTTTAAAGGTATTTTATTAATATTTATACAAACCAACTTTATAAAAAGTATAAGTTAAATAATCAACTTAATGATTTGCAGCTACAAAAAACAGCACAAAAAAATTTAAAGGCAGCATTAGCTGTTCAAAGTACTGATAAAAGAGCAGCTGTAGTTTTTGCAGATACAATAACTTTGCTTTTTGAAGGCATTGCAAGAATTGTTGAGATTCATCAACCAATAATCGAAACCTATTATGGACCAGGGAAATTATTGACATGTGTTGGAATTCTACAAAAAGAATGTGATAGGTATGATTAGTGAATAAATAATTTATATATTTTATTTATATACAAACTTTAATTTTGTAAATTAACACTCTATAGGCAAATGAAAAAAATTATATCAGAGTTTATGAAGCATAGATTAATTGCAAAAAAGATTCAATTAATTAATGATTATTCAAGAAAACAAGGGGTTGAAAAACTTGATCCCAAAGATCTTGATCTTATGTTAAGTGAAATAACTATTATGCATTCAAGAGCTGAATTATATATAAAATTTTTAAGAAGAAGAATAATTGTATGTAAATATCATAAATATTTTTTGGAAATGTTTTTTTTATTAATAATTTTTATTTTTTTAGAATGATTTGGAAATTAGCACAACTGATGCTGATCAGAGAAAAAATTTATTAAATGATTTTGAATTAATAGTTAAAAATTCCGAGCTTGCGCGTGGTATGCAAGAGTTACTTGGAGCTTATTTAGCATTAGAAAGATACTTTATGGAGGAAAGTGTTCACAAAGCAATAGGAATGGATGCTCTTGATCAAGATCAACAAACATCTAGTATGGTTGATGACGCGTTTTTCATTGTAAAAAAATGTATCAAACGATCGATTTCTAGTGGAAGTATTGATGGTGTATGTGCAGTAATTAATATGACGTGTGGCTTACTTGAAGGAGAATTCTCAAGTCATTTACGAAATCGGTTGAGGCAAGGCTATCCAGTTGGATATTTGGATTTAGCTCAAGCATATAATGCACTTCAAACTAGTATTCAACATGGACGGCTTCAAACGTCGGATACTGAATTGTCAAGACTTATGTTTTTGGTAAAATTATTTTAAATTTTAATTATAGTAAATTTTAATTATTTAGCACAAGTTATTAACAACTAAAAAAAATTTTTCAGGCTTACCTAAATAATACAGAAATAAGTATAGAGTATGTAGAGACTTTAAGTAAAAATCTCACAATAGATATTAATCAAGCTTTTTCAAACATACAAGGAAAAGAAAGAGGCAAAATTGAGAGTTGTTTAGCTGGAATGAAAAGTGTTACATTCACGTTACGAACGATCATAGATTATGGTCTGGAACAGTTGAAAGTTAGTGCTGTAAAACCTAGAGTAACGCCTTGGGTAGATGCTTTTTTAACAGTCAATCATCAACTCAATGACGTATGTATTGAAGACGTAAAAAGAATTTCTTTAAAAAATATATATAATTATTAGAATTAAAATTGGAAATTTTTTAATTCTACCTTTTTCAGGACGAGTTATTAAGATATGAAACTGATGAACCGTTTATACAAACTCTAATAGTGAATATAGAAGGTCTTCTAGAAGTATTCAAAAATAGTTTGTCTGAATCAAATTATAACGCTCTTATAGGTATACTTGCAGCAGAAATAACTGCTCGTTTTGAAAAAGTAATTTTGAAATCAACTTTTAATAAAGTAAGCAAAAAAAATATTTTTTTGTCTAAAATTACTTTTGGCAATTTAATCATAAAAATATTTATAGGCTGGAGGAATTATACTTGACAAAGAAATAAGGTCTTTAGCTAGCTATTTGTCAACTGCAACTTCTTGGTCAATAAGGGACAAATTTGTCAGAGTTACACAAATCGCAACTGTTTTAAGCATTGACAAAATTGAAGAACTAGCAGATTATTGTGGAGCTGATGCAGTTGCATGGAGGTTAACACCAGCTGAAGTTAAAAAAATTTTAGCTCTAAGAACAGATATTAAATCAGAAGATATAAAAAAATTAAAAATATAATATGAAATTCAGCTAAGTCATAAAATTTGTAAATATAACTGTATTCATAATTAAAAATTTGAATAGACAGTGCTTTATTTTAAATTAATAAATTGTTATAATTTTGTTAAATAGAAAAAATAATTTAATATTACAACATTTTTTTATTCTTTATTTTATTTACCAGTTAGTCTATTTTAGTTACAAGTTTGACATAAAAAATTAAATATTTTACTTACATATGCTTTAAATTCATTTTACTCTTTATTTCATGTGTACATAATTTTTACGAGATACAATAATTTCTTTACTTGCATTTATAAGAAAAATAAAAAAAACAACTTTGGAACACCTAGGCAATGGACGCCATGGTAATAAATTAATTTTTTTTCTATTTAAACGTAAATTCAAATTGCCGCCATTTACGATCTACGCTCTACGGATGCTGAAGAGTGGGGGTAACATAAACCTTTAAAGGTAAGGTCACGTAAAAATCTAAAAGATACAAATTAATTAGGAGCGCTGCTGTAAAGCTAGTTGGGTCAGTGTTTAGGAGCTTAATATCATATACAGTCTCAGATTTTATCAGTAATTCTTGAGGTGTTTGCACATCAGCTGTTTTATTAAAATTGAATTTCACATTAAATTGACTGTGTATAATGTGTGGATATACACATATGTAGTGTCATTATTTTTATAAAATCTTTATATATTTACATACTATCAATTTAACGTGTGAATATTTTTTTTTTTATTAATCAAGTACCAATCTTGTAAAATTTCAAAATATTTCACTATTCTTTTAATCTTTTAATTACTCAAAATCTGATGATTGTTCTACAATGGAAAAAGAAAGGTAAAAATTTTTAAATAAAATAATTTTTCATTATTTCTATTACAATCATTTTTGTACTATTGAATTATAATTGTTACAATTATTATTTTAGGTTTACAATGTTATTGTTGGACCCTGGGGAAATATTTTTTGAAGATTATAGTGTTCAAATGAAATTATTTGATTTAAAAAATGCAGAAAATAATGAATGGCTTGATGGTCGTTTAAAGTTATGTTCCAAATCTTTAGTTTTTGTCAGCAAAGATATAAATCAACCTCTAATTAAAATTCAATTTAAAGAAATAACTGCAGCTGAAAAATCTCCTGCAAATGATAATTTGGCAAGGTATGTAAATTAGGATTTTACATAAAAAGTGTGGATTTAACTTTAAAGATTATTTAATTATAAATGATTTTTATTATTCTTGTAGATCTAATGATAAACTATTAATACACTGCAAAATGTTTGTTGAAATGTTAAAAGGAAATGTTTTAGCTCCCTACAAATTTGTGCACAAGTTAACAGATTTTGAATTTTCTTTTAATTATGCTACAGTAGATGATTGTCTTCCACAAGTACTCCAGCTACTAAGAGCTGCTACTCTTCCAACTGCTGAGCAAAATGCCATGGTATAATAATTAATTTTATTATTTTTTGTAAAATCATATAAATTTTTCTTTAACTTTGTCATAACTTTGTGTGAAAAAAAACTAGATCATGACAATAGTTCATTCAAGACAATCAAGATTTTCATTCGATACTTCTTGGCTGGAAGATTTATATGAGCAAGTAATATGTGAAATTCAGGCAAATAATGTCTCACCATTGGTTACTAACCCAGGAAGAATTTTGCTCACAACAAGCAGAATTTATTTTCAACCTTATAATAATATGGACCAAGTAAGTGTGTAGACATGGTATTTAATCTTACATAAAAGTTGAAAACAAAATGTAATTACATTAAATGTATATTTACAGTATCCAGTATTAAAAATTAATTTAAAAGATGTAAAAAATGTAGTAAAAAGAAGATTTCTTTTACGTCAAGTCGTAAGTTTATTTGAATTCTATTTATACCCATTTATATTTATTTCATATACTTATTTATTTATTATTTTTTTTAGGGTCTCGAAATTGAGTGGCAACGACAGTCAGAAAGTAAACTTGAACATTTTTTTTTATCTACAAAAACTCAAGAAGATAGAGATGCGTTATATACCAATTTATTAAATCAACCAACATTAAAAATTGAAGCTGTACATCAGAATTATATGACAATACAGTGGCAAAATGGTTTTTTATCCAATTATGATTATCTTTTATACATAAACAGGTTCATAAAAAAAATTGTAAATTTAAAAATTTATATTTTATAATTTTATAATGTAAATATTTTAAATTAGTTTAGCAGATAGAACTTTTCATGACTTAACACAATATCCTGTAATGCCATGGGTACTTCAGGATTATTCATCTTCTTCATTAAATTTTAATGATCCCAATATTTATAGAGACCTCAGTAAGCCAATTGGAGCATTAGAACCAGAAAGATTAGAAAGATTAAAAGTATAAATCAATATTATTTATTTTTTTATTATAAGTTTTGTTTTGTAAATTATTAATTTATTTTTACATGTACTCTTGTAGATCAGATATACTGAAATGTCAGAGCCAAAATTTTTATATGGCTCTCATTATAGTACTCCTGGCTTTGTGCTCTTTTATTTAGTAAGAAAATATCCTCAATACATGCTTTGTTTACAGAATGGAAGATTTGATCATCCTGATAGAATGTTTAACAGGTAAACAAATATTATTAAATTTATATTTTTTATAATGCTCTCTTTAAATTCATAATAAATAACTTTTATTTCTGCAGTATGGCTGATGTATGGAAAAATGTATTAAATAACATGTCAGACTTTAAAGAATTAATTCCCGAATTTTATGACCCCACCAACAATGGAGACTTTTTAATCAATAATTATGGCATTGATTTTGGATTTCGGTATGATGGTACAAAAATTGATAATGTGCAGCTACCACCTTGGGCTGAAGGTATTTATGAATATGAGTATTATTTTTAAAATAATTTTTATCCAGATAGGCACAAGTTACCTTGAAATAAAATAGTTAAAACTAAAAGATTGCATTTTATGATAAGCATAAAATTAATTTTATTTGGATAAAAAGATTAGAATAAATTTCATAAAATAGTATATATAATTCGTTAGATCCGGCGGATTTTGTACGAAAATTAAGACAAGCTTTAGAAAGCGAATGGGTATCAAAAAATTTACATCTTTGGATCGATTTAATATTTGGTTATAAACAAAAAGGAGACGAAGCTATTAAAGCAGATAATGGTAAAATGTAAATTTCAATAAATGATTTATTGGTTTGTTTAAAAATTTATCAACTTGTTTTATTTTAGTATTTTTTCACTTATGCTACGAGGGAGCAATTGATTTAGATACGATAAAAGATATCAACGATAGGCACGGTTTAGAAGTTCAAATTATGGAGTTTGGCCAAATTCCAAAACAAGTATTTACTCTGCCACATCCAAAACGTATCGTATTGGCCGATCTAATTAAAACTGAATCCTTGTTTTCAAATGAGAACGTTGCAATATCTGGTATTTTTTTATTTTTCTTCCTTACATTTTTTATTTCTTATTTTTGTATCATTAAAATAAATAGGAAAAAATTTGTTTAGAAACTAAAATCAAGCCTGCAGCTATAGATTTGAAACATTTGCTCACATTTCAATCGCATAAGGAATCAGTGAGTGGCCTAATAACTTTTACCGACGAAATGAAAAATGAAAATATCATTTCGATTGGTCGAGATGGTGTTATGAAAATATATTCTTTACAAACGGGAAAATTGACGCAAAGTGTTGCGTTATCATCGGTTCCTTTATGCTCGTGCATTTCTTACAAAACATCGTCAGACTCTAACGTTGTTGTTGTCGGTTCATCGGATAATTTGTTGTACGTATAAAAAAGTCTGAACGATTTCGTATATCTATACTTCAACTTTGTCAATAAAAAATTTTTCCCTAATTATTTTTCTATATTTTCCAGATATTTCTATGACATAGAGTTTGCAAGAGTATTCGATTCGCTGCACGGGCACGAAGATGCAGTGACTTGTTTAGCTTACAGCAAAACTCACAATATTATTGTGTCGAGCTCGTGGGACTGCACAACCAAGATTTGGCAAGCTTCTTCTCCTGATAAAAAAATTAAACTTACCGAATGTTTTTTAGCTGAGCTCGATCATGATGCCCAAGTTACTTGCATCAGCATATCAAAGTAAGCGCAAAACAATTTTCAATAATATATCGAACAAAATACATTGAATCGACACGTGCTTTTCACAGAAGTATTTAAATTAATCATATATGGAGCGCGAGAATTTTTCTAAAGCAAAAAATTTCTCTTCTGTAAAAAAAAAGAACAAAAGCACAATTCAACACAAAATAATAAAACAATACTAAAAATATATAAAATTAATTAATTTTTGAATAATAAATATTATTGCTCTAATTTTGAAACTTTATAGAAACGAATCCCTGTTAGTTACTGGTACGGAAGACGGTGAAATTTGTTTGTGGAATTTGGGAGATTCATATGATCTTCAATTTACTGTAAAAGGTAAAAATTTTTCAATTAAATATTACTATTAATCTTCACGATTATAAACAAGTATTTCTTTTGTGATAAGGTCATACAGCAAAAATAAACTCGATAACTTTTGAATCAGGAACAAATAATATTATATCTTGCGCAAGTAATAAATCATTGATTGTTGTTGATGCTCAGACTGGTACTCAAATTTATTTTACAACATTAGAAGAAGAACCTATGTGCTTAGCATGGATTGGTGTTTATCTTTTTATCGGAGATAACGGAGGCGATCTTCATGTTTGGAATCCACAAACTGCAGAATTTATATCGAAGTTTCATTGCCACGCAGGTAATTTTAAATTTATCTAAGTTTCATGTCAAACGTAATTATTTTCAAAATTATTCAACTATTTTTTTTATATTGATATCACTTTTAGGAGCTCTCACTTCTGCAGTAGTAACATCCGACAATAAAAAAGTGATAACAGGTAGTCAAGATAAAAAAGTTCTCGTGTGGAATTGTGAATTAAGTAATCAATAATTTGATGCAATAATACAACTGTCAGATATTTTAATACCGAGGGTAGAATTTGGAACGGCTTATTTGGCAGAATGCAGGTGTCGTAATCAACGAAACGTAAGTTCAATTTCCGACTCCCGTTGATTGAGTCATAACACGAATCCTCATTTGCCAAAATACGCTCAACAGAGTGTACGGTTTTATATATACAAGAAAATGCGCGAAGAACTGTAAATAGTAATAACTGCGTGCGAATTGCATTTAAGATTCAAATATTTAATAATTATTTGTTTTTATACATTTTTTTATTTAAACGTTAAATTGTTGAAAAATTATTTCATTTGTTATTGTTGCATGAACACTCTACTAAACTTCAATTGAAAATATTTATGAAATTTCAAAAATTGCAAAAATATTTACTTTTAAAATTGATTTATGTATGAAAATCGAATAAACTCGTAGTTACGTAGTTTGTGTTGCGCTTTCGATATAAGCAGATTGCGTCAAGTACATTATTGCGTTTGTTTATATGATTATGCATTAATTTAGCAGTTGTAGATATAAAGTCAATATTTTTGATAATAATTTAGTACTAAAAGTCTATATTATAAAAATTAAACATATTTTTGTCTTGTCAAACAAAAAAACAAAAATTGTGTAAGGTTGTTGAAATAAAAATAGATTTTTATGGAATTAATTATTTAATTACACATTTTATACATAAATACTCAAGAATACTTTCACATTTTTTTTACAATCCTGACTCTTTGTAAAAATATATACATAATTTCAGATATTTTACATTTTGTCAACATTGTATTTTGATTTTTACAGCAACTTCTTTTCATTTGTGAATTTTCACTACTTAATATAGTGCATAAAATATTATTTATAGTTTTTTAAATAAATCAAAATCGGTAAAATAATACAGATCTATAAATACGATTTTATATCGTCAAAATTTATCTTATATAAAATATATATTTTACTTTCAAGCTCAGCTTTGATCAATCTTATTTAGAGTTTTTTAATTCATCTTTTCAAATATTTTTATTTGCTACTGTACTTATTATTTGAATGATATTCTAAATTACAACCCAAGAGTGAAAACTTAAAAATATCTTTTAAATAAATTATGAGTATTTTTAATACCTATTTATATTATGTAAAATAAATACATTAAAAATTATAAAACAAATCTATTTAGAGCATGATGAATGCTTCTAAAAAATATGTATTATTACTTTCACAGATCTCTAACAATGATTTGTCTGAAAGTTTTTAGCCTTTTACATTTATACATTAATTCATGTCTACTTTATGAAACAATTTTAAAACTTTTTTAATTGTTCATAAGTGATAAAAAATATAATATTCCATGGGCCCATCCTAAGCCAAGTTGGTATAAAACCCTTATAAAGTGCAAAAAACCCTTCATTTTTAAAAGTCTGAAATTAATTTAAATTTTGAATAATTAAATTAAATTTTAGGTATTTCACAATTAAAAATAGTTTTATAGTAAATCAATTAATGGATTACCTGAATGAAACATTCCATACTGCTAGAGTAGATGTGAGGAGGTAAAGATCCACCATTTGTTGGTACTCTCCTTTGGTTCATTAAACGAGTCTTAAAAAATTTAATTATAATCAAAATAAGATATGTAAATAATATATATACTTTTATATTGTAATGCATACTCTGACAACATCAAGTGGAGTAGAAGATACAGCACTGCCCATACTGGCGATAAAACTAGATCTGTTATAAAATTTTATAAAAATTATTGTCACATTTTATTAATTTAAATGTATATTTAAATGAATAACTTACAAAAAATGATTAGTCATACTGTCACCTATGTAAGGTATTAATTCTTTTTTACTATAATCATAAATTGGCAATTCTACTGCTGCAATAATAGCTGCTCTTTGAGCAGTAGGACCAACTCCCTGTATAAACAAATTTAATTAAACAACTTATTTTGTTATTCATATAAAATTTATAGATTTTTAATTTACCCTCCATAAGCCTCTTACTCCTTCTTGATGATAAACATCTTGAAAACAGCCAAACAAAGATAAATTAGTTTCTATACCAGTAACTTGCATACGAACTTTTACCACATCAGTTGGATTAGCAATGGCACTTGAAATTGCTCCAGCTATTGCTGCACATACAATATTAATTAAAACAAGATCATCAGTACCCCACCTCTCTAATGCATTATATTTGAGAGAGTAGTATGTTCCAAATTTAATGGTTCCATAAGTTGCCTGCCTTAAAATTGCTGAACTAATACTGCAAAAATAGATTATAATTAAAATCTTAAATTTTTTTTATTTATTTTAAAATTATGTATTTCTATGAACATACCCGGAATACAAAGCTTTATAGCCTTCATATTTTGTAATTTGTACTAAAGCATCTACCATGCCAGAATACTTCATGTTTGCATATCTTGTGTCACATTTTTGGCCTTGAATTTGCAAACGTGTTTTTGTTGTATCCAAAGGAAATGTTCCTAAATATAAAGCAAATAAAAGTCTTATTTCTTATTTTTATTATGGTTAAAATTAATAAAAAAATTTACCTAATTCAGCTACAATAGATGCTAGTCCACCATATACAAATGGTCTCCAATCATTCATATTCCTTTCATCCATTATATTTCTTGTTGTGTTAATCAATAAAATAATAAATTTTAATTATTAATTAAGAACATAATAATAGTAATAAAAATAGATAAATATCAATTAAAAAAAAATGACAAATTTATTAAAATATTAAATTAGTAATTAATTTAGATATTAAAACATAATTATGAGTTAGGTATTTATAAAACTATGCAGAGTAAAATTTTGTTTTATTATAAAATTTGAGAAATCTTTCATCATAAAAAATTTATAGTGATAAAGAGTAAAGAAAGAAAAGCAATTAATGTGCTCTGACTGGAATGAATGAAGCAGCAGTTTTAACTGATAAATTAAATGAATTTTTAAGAGAACTAAGAACTAATCTAGTGTAGATTTTTAAAAGCAAAAAATAGATTACTAACCAGATGATTAGTCGTTGTAATAATGTTAAAATCCTTGCTCAATAAGCGTAAACAAAGTCATGTATGATGAAGTGTCATACAAGACGTTAAATGTTGCACACCTTTGGTATCGTCTTTTTCACTGGGTTATTTATTTAATTAACAAGGAGTCCTGGAAAAAGTATGGCGAGATAACGAAATAGTGTGTAAGTATAGTATACGTATTAGCGAAAAAGCACATTGCACGAGCTTCACGCTCCACGAGTATACAGTAGTACATGGCAATATAAGCGACACGACGGCGCAGAAGACAGGATGAATAAAAAATATATACCGGCACTGCGCAGCAGACGAGTTCCAGATTCAGTTACCTGCTACCACACGGCGCAGCTGTCTCCTCGTTGCCGCCGCGCATATCTTATTTAACCATTATCAATAATACCAAACTGTTTTTTACTGGAAAATTACTCATAGGCAATGTCATCGTTAATCTATATTGATTAGCAGTGTCTGGCTTATCTTTCATTGTAAATCATAACATTGAAAATGCGCGAAAAATATTGCAGGTACAGTTTAGAATTTTCAAATATCAAATTTGCGCTATTTTTATTGCCTTGTTTAATTATTGTTGTATTGATTTGTAATTAATTATTTTTGCTTTATTTTAAGGAAAGAACCTGAATGTATTTTAAAATTAGAACACTAATAACAGCAAAATCATTGATAAATTATAATCCTTTATGATTAAAAATGCATACTAATAATAGGTAATGCAACAAGTTGTTCTGGCATATTGCACACTTTTTTTTAAATTAAAGTTATTAATAAACATTTTTTTTTTTTTTGTAGAAACTAAGTAATGCCTTCTAAGAAGCAAGGTTTTATTTTCTTTTTCACCACATTACTATGCTTAATTATAGCTGTTGTTGTCAGTAGATTGAATTTAAATGTTAATGATATAACTGAAAGAGAAAAGTGTCCAGCTTGTTATGGGATTTCCTTATGCAAAGATATTGATCAGAAAAAAGTTACTTTTGAATTCACAAATTTTTATTCAATTTTCAATAATTTAGTAGGAATCAAAAATGTGTATAATGGAAAATATAATGATAAAAAAGTTATTTTGAAAAAGTTAGCTTACAATTCTGAATTAAAACATTTTGATGAATTAGTATGTTCTTCTGATAAACTAAATGAACTTTGTGTACAAAGATTTGAAAAATCAAAATTAAAATCCAATTATTATAAGCTTATTATTAAAGAATTAACAAAGAACAACTTTAATGATCCAAATGTTAAATTAAGACTTTGTCCTTCTGTTGACAATATTGATTTAGTTTTAAATAGTGTAAAAATAAAAAATTTACAAGACAGTAAAAATTTTTATAAGTATTTGTGGAGTTTAATTAAAATAAATCCTGAACCTTTGATTCTTCAGGTATTTTTTTTAATTATATATTTTTATTTTTTGTGTGCTACAAAAAATATTTTCTTATCAAAATCTAACAAAATTTTTTACAAATTTTTAGTTTTTAACAGCAGAAAATGATTGGCCTGTACCAAAATATTTTGGTGAATGTGGAAGGTTGATTGTTGAAGAATATGCTGGTGAACCATTATCAAACTTTTATAATGAGTCTTGGCTCAAAAGAGCAAAGATAGCTTCTAGTCTTCTTGATGCTGCTTATATGTTCACATTGAAACATTATCAATTTGCATTTTATTTGACAGATATATCAATAGACAACATAGTTGTTAATAAACAGGACAAAGCAATATTTGTTGACTTAGAAAATATTATTCTTGTTGACAGATATCCATCAACAGATGGTAATATTAACTTGCATTTTAAAATTTTATAAAATATCTCAATTTAAATTGAAAATTTTAGTTTTTATACAAATAATATTTTAAAGAGAACTAAAATTATAAAAATTAAGTAATTTTGTAATTAAAAAAAATCAACAATGTTTTTTATTATTTCATCTTTAGTCAGGACAAAAATAAAAACATGGAATCAAACACACATTAGTGAAATTCACAAAGATTGTCAAGATTGCTTTACATTTTCTCCAATAGATATTTGCAATCATAAAATTAGTGATCATAATTACTATGCTATTTGTCAGGTTGTTCATTCATAATGTAATAATATTTATACTTTTAACTTTTTTTTTAATATATTAAACATTTTCAGCATATCTTTGCATCAGGTTTTAATTCTAATACAATAACACAAGGATTCTTACACAACCCACCAAAAGAAATTTTGAAGGAATATCCAACATTTATTTATTTAATATCTCAGTGCTCTAAACCAGATTTACCTCATTCAAGAATTAATTTTGGTGTTGAGCTTAAAAAGATTTTAGATTTAATAGTAAAATATAAAAAATAACATTCATTATTTACAATAAATACAAACAGTTGTCAAATACATTACATAATTAATATATATTACATTTACTTTTGATTTGCTCTATTTGATAATTGAGCTTGAAGACTTTCAATCAAAGTTTGTTGATCTTTTATAACTTGAGCCTTTCTGTCATTGTCAAATTGTAAAATACTGTTTTCATTTTTTAATCTACTATTTTCATCTTGTAATTTACTTATTGTTAAATCTTTATCTAATTTTAAATTTTCCAATAATTCATCTGTAGACGGTCTTTTCACGGGATTTTGTTCTGTCATCTGCATAATTGTATTTACCTATATATATCAACAGAATAATGAATATAAGCAAAAAATATAATTATAAAATGTAAAGATTTTGAATGTACATAGATAATATCTTACCCATTTGGGATGTGATAAAGTAAGTTTTGCTGGTATATTCCCAGATTTTAAAGCTTCAATCATTTTAATACATTCCATAGATGTAGACATGGGAATTAAGAGCTCTAAAAAAACAACTCCTAGACTGTAAATGTCACTCTAAAAGTAAAATTTGTTTAATAACGTAATTAATTTTCTACTTAAAAATTTTAAATTCTATAATTTAATTACCTTAGGATTACATTGCCCTTTCAATTGCTCAGGAGCTGCATACATACAAGTTCCAACAATAGAATCATGACTTTCTCTTTGCAATGGACAAGCTAAACCAAAATCTCCCAGTTGAACTTGCAAGTTTCCAGAAGTTGAAATGAATATGTTACTTGGCTAAAAGTAAAATCGATTATAACATTTAAAAGGTATTTATTTTAAAAAATTTTATATTTTATAATTTTTTTTATAAAATGAATTTATAAATAAGGTATATTTGATTTTCTAAAAAGTAATAATTATTTTTTAAGATATTTTTAAACAGTTTTATTTTACCTTAATATCGTGATGAACAACTTTTAATGAATGAATATAATTTAATCCATAAAGAATTTGAGTTGCTATGGTAGTAATTGTTGTTAATGAAGTAGATTCTGTTCTTTCATCAAGCCATTGGCGTAATGTTCTTTCACATAATGCCATTTGAATGTATAATATTGTATATTGATTCTAAAGACAAAAATTGAAATTTTAGAAAAAAAAAAACGAAGAAATGAATATTTTATATTTTTAGGTTTTAAACTTACATTTTGGCTAGAATATTGACAAATTTTAAGATTTTCAAGTGATTCATCACTAGAATTACTTTCTTCTGATGTAGAATTTGCTACAATCATATTTTTTTCTTCATTACTTTTATCTGAGTTAGTCCTAGAATTTGCCACAATCATATTTTTTTCTTCATTACTTTCATCTGAGCTAGTCCTAGAATTTGCTTTATTCATATTTTTTTCTTCAGTACTTTCAAGACTAATGTCACTGGCTTCGTTTTCTTCTCTAAATGAAACAATATCTGAAAAAGTTTCACAAGTCCTTGCACTTTGTTTATTGAGTATTTCATTACTACTACTTGAACTTTTATTTTCATATGTATGTCTAGATGTTTTTCCTTTACTGTAACTTTTGTAACTGTAACTTTTGATTTCATTTTTACTGTTTTCAATACTTTGACTCATTTCACTTTCATGTATATTGCTATTAATACTAACTTTACTTATAGATGGCAATTGTATAAAAGACAGTGTTGTAGGCTCTATCCATGCTTGTTTATATGAGACTATATTAGTATGATTTAATTTTGCAAGAGTTTTTACTTCCTCTATGTAATTTAAAATAGATTTAATTTTTCCTGGTTTTACAAAAATTTTCTTGATTGCATATTCTACTTCATCGAGTTTATGTATAGCTTTGTAAACACTACCAAAACCTCCACCAGCAATATAGCCAGTTTCTTGAAACTGCTCTCGATATAATGATGGATAAACTCCAATTGGTCTAAAAAGAAAAATACAAAATTATAAAATCAAAAAATTCTTCAATCTTAAGTGTACATTATTTAAATTAAAAAACCTTGAGATAGGTTCTGTATTATCACTATTAATTGTTGATCTGGCAACAGAAATTAAATGGTAAATTGCATCTATATATTTTCCTTGGGTTAACTCAAATGCTCTTAGTTTGTAAGAAGGATCTATTAAATTCATATGATACATGGCATCACATAGACCTAAAAATAAAATTTTAAAATATAAGCTATTATTTGTAAAATCAATATATTAGATTAATAAGAAAGATTTTTAACTTACAATAATATAACTTTTTGCTTTGTTCAGGGTCTTTCTCAATAATATGGCATAAGTGATTTATTAATGAACTTATTAAAATACTAGAAGATTCCTTATTCATAATTTTAGGTATAAGTTTTTTATTTTTAGTATCATCAATAAGTTTTGTTGAATGTGTACTAGATCCTGTAAAACAAATAATATCAATAATTAAATTCATGCAACTGTTGATATACAAATAAACATTTAACCTCTAATTTTCGAAATTAAAAATAAGGTTTGACTTAAAAAAAAAGACTTGAATCTTAAAAATTACCATTGTCAAAAGTCGTTATTGTTGGTAAACCGCTCCAAGGATTGTCTTGTGAAGATTTGTTTTCCATTTTGTTGTTGTTACATCAACAGTTGTTTGTTGATTAATACCAATTATATTTTTCGATTTCTATATTTTTTTCGTCTTTTTCTAAAGATTAATTTAACAGTAGATATTATGTAATGATTAATTAAAAAACTTCTAATATTCTTGTCGTTGTAATAACAGTTTGTTGTTCTAGCATTGGCATGAGCCAATAATATTTGCTGTGGACATCATCACGTTTAAACAAACACTAACTTGTCACAACTACAGTCGATTTTATGTAAATTCTGTAATAATCAAAGAACAACGACATCCTCTGGTGGAAAATATGCCGAGCACTACTTTTTCTCATCTGGATCTTCACAAATTTTCAACAAAGAGCACGACAGACAGAATATGTTACTGATACGAAAAGCGATGATACGGCGAGTGTGACTCAGGTCGCGAGCGGCGAGAGGAGTCGCGACGTGAGAAGCGCGTGTACTATATCTACCTACTTCTTATGTATGTATGCGTATTGTATTATAATCCATTTAAAAACCAACTGTCGAGTGTCGTATAATACTTACCTTGTTTTCAAAATTTTAAAAACCTCATCTATTTTACTACTTCCTATATCGTTCTTAATGAATAATAATGGGTTCAAGCTACAATTTTTAAGTCATCATATCTCGTAACAATCATAAAATTTTCTAAAAAATGAAAATCAAATGTATGTCACTTCAGATTTAAAAAAATCAATAAATTTATTTGAACTTTAAAATGTTTATGAATAAAAAAATAAAAATTAATTAATATTTTACAGGTTGAAAGCTAGCGGTTCTAATAATATAGTAGACCAGCGCCATCCAAGTAGTAAAGATGATGTTATTGCTGAGAACTAGAAATTCAAAATACACACATCAGCTGCTATATATAAAATATGTGATATAGGTATATAAATAAGATACATACATAGACAAGGCGTCTATCTATTATATTTTTGCTGCACTCTTGCAAAGGTGTGTAGTGCTATATAAGTGAAAGGCGAATAAGGTGGCTGAAAAACAGTGTCAAATCGGCATTGATTGGCATTAGAAGAACGTTTGTGCTCCGGAGCAGAAGAATCAAAACAGGAAGAGGGAGGGAGTGAGTGAGTAAGGCGTCTGCCACGGTACTTGCGAGCATTTAGGGGGTGCCTTTGCTGCTGCAGGTTTTACTGAAAGAGAAAGAGGAGCAAAGAGGGAGAGAGAGGGAGATAAAAAGAGAAACGGAGTTTGGAGTCCACAGAGCGTGGGCCGTCGCAAAGCGATCAGAGTATAATAGAGCAGCAGGGGCTCGGCATTGGGTATATTTACACCGCCATTTTGCCGTGACGTTACTCTCCCATCATCATCACCATCCAGCAGCAGCGCATCGTTACGCTCCGTTTACGTCGTCGGCTTATAAGTAGCACGCAGCATCAGCAAATTCACAACCGCGACGGCGGCGGCGTGTCAAAAGCACAACGCGAGAGCGGAGCTAAAATGCTCGTTAAACACTTTCCGGACTCGGCGCTGGCGGCGACCTCGCCATCGCCGACGGAGGGCGGCTGCTGCAATACCTCCACGCCACACCGCATTAAAATCCTCAACGTACTAGAGGACGAGGAGGACAAGCATCACAGGCAACAGCCCCAGCTCCTCCATCGTCCGCAGCAGCAACAGCAGCAGCTGCATTTACACCAGCAGATCCGCTCTGGCAGACGGAAACCCGTGGCTTCCGTCTCCGCGACCACCGCCGCCGCCGCCGGCAGGAAGCCTCTACCTTCTTCTCGTGCAGCTACCAGCATCGTCAATCACAAGCTCACCGACTTCTTTCCCGTACGGCGTAGCGTCAGAAAGTGCAAACGTGCGGTGCTCGAAGAAAAGCAGCGAGACCTTGAAAATAAAGTGCTTTGCGGCGTTGAGGACGGACTTCAAGTAAGCAAGATAATTTATGCTCCGGATGAATAGTTCATATTTTTTTACGATCATGTTGTTTTTTTATCTTTTATTACTTTTTCTTTACAAATTCGACTTTCGTTTTAGATCAGAAATTTTCCCGGTAAAGGACGAGGAGTCGTAACTACGAGAAGTTTTACAAAAGGAGAGTTTGTTGTTGAGTATATTGGAGAGCTTATTGATATGGTAACGGCGAAAAAAAGAGAGACCAAATACGCGAAAGATCAAAATGCTGGTTGTTACATGTACTATTTTCAGCATCGAAATCAACAGTACTGGTGAGTAAATTTTTTTTTTTCACCATGTGACTAAATTTGCCAATTTCTTTATCAGTTTCAACAATACTTTGCATATAATAATTTTACAAAAATTTTATTTCATGTAAATTAAAATTTTTAATTGTTTTTAGTGTTGATGCGACTGCTGAATCTGATAAACTAGGTAGATTAGTAAATCATTCTCGCAATGGAAATTTGGCTACACGAATAGTTGAAGTTGGATCTGTGCCACATCTTGTATTGATAGCAAAAGAAGATATACCTGCAGGCATAGAAGTATCTTATGACTATGGTGATAGGAGTCGAGAATCTATTCGCAATCATCCTTGGCTAGCTATGTAGTTTAATTAATAATCATGACTGTTAGATTTTTATTTGTATTATAGTTTTAGCTGAATGATCATGAGTGGTGATTTTTTAACATTTTATTATAATTATGAACGTCTTGTCAACCCTTGTATAATGTAGTATTTAAATTTTACTATTTTTTTTATGAAATCCATGATTTCTTTTAATATGATTTTATGACCCTCACTAGCAGTATTTTACACCATTGACAAAAGTACAATTTAAAAGATACCTAATACAATTACAATGTACTTGTTCGTATAATTATATAATATACTATTATTACACTTACATAAATTACCTATAACATTCTACAAACTTATTACGTTATTGAAGGGTTGACTGTGTATTTTAGCGTTTCAAAGTAAATCATTTTTAAAGCACTTAAGCGTCAACTGCCAAAATTACAGTATTTTTATATACTCATAATTTTCACGATTGTTACATTTAGTATAAGTAAAATTGTTGTTGATACAGAATGATTGAATGATGCATATTATCAAAAGTTGCTTGATTGATGATTAAGGGACGATTTATTTCACTAATTTAAGCTCATATTTATTTATTATACATAAATTTATTCACAACATATGTAATTAAAAACAGAAAAATGAATTTTATCATACATTGTATGTCTGTTACATTCTGTCAGTTTTGTCATTCAAGTAATATAATTAAGCAAATTAATTATATACATTTAAGGAACAAAAAAATTTTTTTAATTTTAGTCTTAAAAACTAATAAATTGATAAATTCAATATGAATGATTTTATTAATTTTATTTTGAATAAAAAACCATTAAGGCACGTATTTATTATTTTAATACTGCACAAAATCATATTCATAAAAAATTAGCTAGGAAAAATTTACTTTTATTATTTTAAATATACGAAAATTTTAATTGGCCAATTTATTGTAAAAATTTTTAAAATAGACCAAAAAAAGTATTTAAGACCAGAATATTTAATTGAATTATTTTTAAATATAACAATAAAAGTTAATAAGCATTTAAATTTTTTTTACATTTAAATTCAAAAATTATTAGCGCATGCGTACAACGTATACTTTTCCCTTCCCCTCACTCCTCCAGCACTGATATATACGCTTCTCTTTCTAATGCTCAAAAGGCGGGCTTTCCTCTACAGCCTATACATATGTACATACCGGTACTGTTTACTTGCTCATCAACAACAGACGCGTCTATAATCAAATTTGTTTTTGGTTTATCATTACGGAACTACGTTTTATAAGTTTAATTGTTTAAACAACACTCAAATTTTGTGATAAGATTTCGTCTTAAGTGCATAACAATGAGAAATCCAAAAGGATCGAAAGCGAATTCAAATAAAAAGAAATCTACGAAGGTGCCGGTCAGTTCAGAAAAGTCAACAACCAAACGGCAAACGGACATTTTCAATCGTCCAAAAGTAAGCCTCGAAAAATCACCTGAAATCGAGGCAAAGATTAAACAAAAAAATGCAGATAAAATTAAGACTGAACCCTTAGTAGTGGAAAAAGTAAATGTTTGAAAATATGAAAAATATTAAGAAAGTATTTTATAAATATATTATAATAAATTTTAATCTGTTTCTAGGTCAGTGAAAATGAAAATAATGATTCAAAAAAATCTGAAGTTAAGACAATTACACATGATTGTGAAGATAATAAGGACAAAAAATGTGTACAAAACAGTGAAGAATGTCATAAAATCACTAATGATCTTTTAAATCTGAATGTTAATGATGATGTTAAGGATTGTATTCACAAAAAAGGAAAGAAAAAACAAGTGAGTATTTTATGAATACATGTTTGTTTCTAATTAAAAACATATTATGATTAATTTATATTGCCTTGTTGTTAGCAAATACAAGATGATGGAAAATTAAATAAAGACAGTTCTGGTAGCAATAATTCAAGAAGACCACAAACTAGGAATCAAAAACCAAACACACCAAATAAAAATGAAGAGAAAAACCATAAAATCACTGACTACTTTAAATATCGCAGAAGTGCAAGGAATAAAAAAAATGGCTATGACGAATTACAAAAAGATATAGAGAATAGAATTGAAAACCAAATAGAAGATGGACTAGAAGTAAATAAAAAAACCACTATTTTAGTTTTTGTTTTGTTTTAAAAATTACATTAAGTAAATTTACTTTGTTAAAATTCTAAATAAAACTTAATTCTTTATCATTTAAGGTAAAAGAATTCGAAGAGAAAGGAAGAGGAGTTGTAACTACAAAGAATTTTTACAAAGGTCAGTTTGTTGTTGAATACATCGGTGATCTTATTGATGGTGCTACTGCTAAGCTAAGAGAAATTACATATGCCAAAAAAAAAAATATTGGATGTTATATGTATTATTTTAGACATAAAGATATTCGATATTGGTAAGTGTGTATAACTTGTGTTTTTTAGTAGACAATTAATAGTTTGAATAATAAAACAAATATTTTATTAAATAGCATTGACGCCACTGAGGAATCAGGCAAACTTGGCAGATTGATTAATCATTCTAGAAAAGGCAACTTATACTCAAAAGTTATTGAGGTAAATCAAACTCCTCACATTATTTTATTTGCTAAAATGGATATACCATCTGGAACTGAAATATTGTATGACTATGGTGATAGAAATCAAGCATCTATTCAAAATCATCCTTGGCTAGCTTTATAATTTATTAACTGAAGTCACACTAATTTAACTCAATTTTAGCTTGATTCTATCATTATTTTGATTGTTGACTTGATAATTTTTAAATTTTGTTCAAATATTTTTGTCTTGAGCAAATGTAGATTTTAAAAATTATAAAATTGTAAATATAATTTTAGCCATTTTTTGTGATTTAGTATACATATGTAGCATAGACAAAGCTATTTTGTTGATACATCTAGTTCAAATGAAATATAAAATATATAGTTTCAAATCAAATAGTACAATATTTTTAAAAAAATCTAATTTTACCATAAATGTTGGGCAATGATGGGAAATTATATCTCCAATTAAGTAAATTTAAAGCTTCTTCATAATACACGTTATCTCCTTCAATCAAATTTAATTCCTTTAATAAAAATTCAAATAATTCTTTATTCAGCATAATTTTAAATCGTTGAATCATCTCATAAAATTGATTTAGTTTTACTGTTTGTTTTTTCTCATGCTGCAACAATAAGTTTAAGTTAAAATAATAAATTTTTATAAAAATTAAAACAATACTGTTCCTTACTTTACTTATACAATTTAAATGATCTTTAAGTTGAAAAAAACAAATTTTAAAATCATTCTTTTTTGTATACAATCTAATGCTATTTATATGAATCAGACATTTTTTAATTTTTATTGTTTTTTCACTCAATGGAACTTGAAAATTTTCGTAAATGTTTCTAGAATCGGATCCATCATACTGTTCATTGGTCGAATGTGTATCAAAGGAATAAGTTGTAAGATCGATATTTTGAACATTTTGCGTTTCTTTAAACGGATAGAGTATTTTTTTGGCTCTACTACCACAGGGATCAGCCTTAGAAGCTTTCCCAAATGGTCCGCATTTAATAAATGGCTTATCGTGTCTAGATTTAATAAACATGTTATAAATATGATTGCGACGTGTTTATAATAGCTAAATGTATAAGTACCTGCAATCTGTTTCATTTTCCGAGATTTGTGTGGTTTCTAACTTTCTAATATAATAGGAAATGTTATCCTCCCGCAAAATTTCGGCAACAGTCTCTTCTACATTAAAAATATTTATACTTATTTTTATTATTATTGCTATTATATAGTATTGACATTTTAAAATTTTTTCAGATTTTTTAAAATCTGTCTTTTGTACCTTTTTTTTTAAATTTTGGTATTGGTTTGTTAATATGACCGTTTTTCTTAGGTGCAAGTTTCTGTCGAATTATGTTGTCTCTGATATCTGACATTAACATTTGAAACCGCGTCATTTTTTTCTTTGATAAAATCATTTTTATTAAATTTTAATGTAATATCTCTCATTTAAAAATTGTGTATTTTGAAAGCACGTGCTTTGATTATAACAAAAAGAAAATTTAAATAATCTTGTCCCTTGGTTACCAACGTTGCTATGCTTTGCTACGTATAACAAATATATCAATATATTATTTATAATATTAAAACAAAAAGACAAAAAAGTATATTAGTTTCAATCAATGATAGATAAGAAATAAAAAATTAGATAAAAACATAATCATTTGTAAATGTGATATACGTATATACAGATGTATAAGTATAATGTAATGGAATACTCGACGTTTCGCAATGCAAAAGAAGAAATAGAACAAGATAAAGTTGTCATAATTCTCGTAACGTAACGTAATACGATAAAACGACTTGGCTTGCTCATTTTTTTTAAAGATTTTTCACTGACAGTAAAATCAAGAATTTTAATTTTATAAAGTTATTATTGAATTAAAAAACAATAAAATAAAAATAGTTGGTAAAATAAAAATAAAATAAATAAAATTAATAATAAGCCATAGTACTACATCGGTGGAGAAATTTACCCATACGTGCGCAATTCAATTCTTTCGACTTGTTTAATACGTTATTCTGCTTCCTTGTTAGAACCTCCATAAATTATCAATGTTTCCACGCAGATTTGTAATACTAAACTATACTCTAAGCAAACCAATGGCAAAAAAAAGAAAAAATAAAAAACATAGAGAAAAAGTAGAGAGAGAGAGAGAGAGAGAGAGAGAGAGAGAGAGAGAGAGAGTAAGATAATACGCAAAATAGGAGAGTGTACAGTTGCTTTTCGCGATGAGGAGGTGAACTCTCTCGCGCGCGCGCGCGTGCGATCGCGACGAGGTGAACTCAGCCTAAGTGCAATACGCAGAGGTAAAAGAATTTTATCATTGACCAAGATCAGCGGGTCCTCTTAGCTCCTCACTGCAAACGCAGCGTCTCTTTTCTTGGCAATGCATCTCACGCACGAAATGCGTGACTCTTGTAGCTCTTTTTACTTTCACTATCCTCATCTGCTCCTTTTTCACCTGTTTATATGTATTTATATATGTATGCCTACGCACTTGTGTGATCCAAGGGGGATGCTGCTGCGGAATACATTCCTTTTTTTTATCTTACTTTTTTTTCAAATCGCGTCAAATTGACGTGTTTTTTTCAAGATAGGTGGAAATAAATTTACCATTTTCTTTCGTATCCTACTTTCTTCTACGACTTTGTGACACAGTGATATATCTTATCGATTAAACTTGTTTTTTTTTGCTTATTTACTTTTTCTATTATACTTGAATTTTATTTAATTCTAACTTTAAATAAATAATTCACCCTAATACATATGTAAATTATATAGAAATAAGAGAAAAGCTTCATCTTAAAATATCAAAAAATGATTGTGTGCAGGTACATATTATAGGAAATGTGAATAAACAAAGTGAATGAGTGAAAGGTGAAATATGCCAAGTGTAGAAATCCGATACTTTTGGATTCATCTCTCGCGACGGCCAAAACAAATATTTGCAAAAGACATATCCTCATTTGAGATTGGTGTGCCTATAAAAAAAATTTTATGAGACTTTCTTGTGTGCATACAATTTTACACGTGCAATTCATATATTTTAAAAATCATCGCGGAATCAAAAAATCTCCAGAATTTCGATTTCAATAAAATATATAAAAAAAGTAATAAAAAGACAAAAATTAAAGCTCCGCGCATAAAAATTTTTATTATCAAGGAAAAAGTAAGCTCTCGCGGGGCTTACATTACAAGAGGTAGTAAACGTGTGAATGCGAGCACGAGATTTTCTCACAACAAAGAATAAGAGAAAAAGTAGATATAAATTTTTAAAAGAGAAAAGAAAGAGAAAAACGTGCTGGCATATATAAAAGAGCGAGGATATAAAGATGAGCACAAAAGGAGCAGCAGAGGCAGAAGAAAAAAGGAGTGAGGAGATATGTAGGTATACATATCAATGTGAAAGATCTTCCCCTGAGACAAATATATGTATGTATGTGATGCATGTGCAACTGTACTTTATAATTCAAAGGTGCTGACGAGCTGCAGTCGCGTGTATATATACTTTTAAAACGAAAGTTAGCTGATAACAAGTTGATGACAAACTTATATTGCCGCGCGACAAATTGGCCTATGGGCTTTTTACGCAACAATTAATGATCGGTAATTGAGCGCGTCTAACAATTTCAGACGAGTGACACGAGTACAAATTTGTAAATCAATCTGTTAGTAAGGCAAAGAGAGAGAAAAAAAAAGAAAATAAAAAGAGGATGAGATGAAGGAAGTAAGGAGAGAGAAAGAGAGAGAGAGAGAGAGAGAGAGAGAGAGAGAGAGAGAGAGATTTAAGTGAAATTAAGCGTGTAGATCAAAGTGATGGACTGTCGAGTGTAAATCACTCACCTTAAGAGGAGAGTATAGTACTGCAGAGACGCGGAACAGTTGCAGTTGTCAGTTGAATATGGTACGTGTATGTAAGTAGTTGAAGCTTTGCAATGTGTGCTGGTGGTGGTGACCTGTAGGCTTACGAGAAAAAATTCAGCTGCGAGAGTGGATTAAAAAGTTGATTTATGTGTGTTTACTTGCTTGGACTAGATTATACGCATCTGATATAGTATGTGCGTGTGTGTGTACAGCATAAATTTTTGTCCTGTAAACTTACCTCTTTACGACTTTATTGTTATCTTAAAAATACTGTAAATTTTTATAAGTTGCACATTCAACTTGAACAAAAAATAAGTTTTGAATTTTTTTATTTTTTTTATTAAAAATTAAAATTTATTAAATGCGCGATTAACTATAAAAGTTACCAATTATCAACAATTTATTTTCGATGTTGTTACTAGTAGGTACTTATATGTTTAACAAATTTCATTATAGAATAACGCATCAGTACATCGGTAAGGGATATACATAAATGTACAGTTAAAATAATATAAATTATCTGCTTATCGAAAATAATTTCCTTAATTTCAGCTTAATCTGTAAAGGGAACTTGTAACTCATATGTATATAGATAGAAAACGTAATTATGTGAGTTATTCATGTACTGATATTAACGGAACGTAATATATCATTGCACAAGAGAGGGACGCTCAAATTTGACGTGGAATTAAGATTGGTAAAAAAAAAAATCAAATATTTAAATGTCAATATATAGGTACTTATGAGTCAAGACTAATTATTATATTAAATTAAAAATAGTCACCTATATAATAATGTTCTTTTTTTCAACCAGTTGAAAATGGCACCTGTTGTACTCTCTTAAATTTAATGTCTTTTTAATTTCCAACATTTTCATAAGCAATTTTCATCATGTACTAGTATTTAATATACGGTTCATGATGCAACACTTCCGACTTATTTCATATATAATACAAATCTATCTACTTTCTTTATATTGCAATGTATAGTATAGCCATGAGTAGTGCAACAATTTTTTTTTTTTTTGTAATATCAGTGTTAAAGCTTATAAAATGATATACTTATATACTCTTATAATTTGTTAATTATCAATCTTATTACTTTTTGCAGAATATACCTATATACTAGAGAGTAATATAGAAACAGGTTTTAAAATTCATGTAATGCATGTAACAATATATTTTTGTATAATGTGTATATATTTTGTATTTTAATCCGCGATAACGAAAAAACTGGTTTTTATTGCATCAGGCGTTAAGATCTTAATTTAAAAAAAAAAAATAATAAAAATATATTATCTTGAAATTTTTTTGTTACGTGTAGGTAGGTATATAAAGTCATACACTCTGTTTTAAATATAGCAATCAATGCTATTCTTTCTTTAATTTAAATTAACGATTTTCACAATTTCCGTAGCGCATATTTTTTTTATGATATTATACATATTTATACGCGTAATTGTATTGCAATTTTAATCTCTTGCTTACTTACTAATAAAGAAAAAAAAATAATTTGCAACTTAAAAATAAAAAGATATAGAAATGTAAATCACAAATTAGCTCGCGGAACATTATTAAACGATTTATAATAAGATTGTATATAATACCTGTATAATATTATCTAAAAATAAAACAATTAACACGCTTTTATAAATTAAGACATTTACAAGACTGTGTTGCAAGTTCAAAACCGGTATGCAGATAATAAATTTAATATAGAAAAAAAGAAAGAAAGATTCACAAGAAAAAAACGTTTAATGAAAATGGCAACATTGGTAGTATAAGAAATGTTAGATGCAGGGGGCGAGAAGAGTAGACTCCTGATCGGAACTGGGAGGCGTGAGTTGCTGGTTGTTTTGCGATGACTCGTGGGATGGACGAATATCATGAGATGAGGAGGGGTCGAGATGTAGGGCGACGAGCTGCTGGCACTTCTTGTAGTGGGTGCGCATGTTGCTGCTCTGGGAGAAGCTGAGGGAGCAGCTGGGACAGGAGTAGGGCTTGCTGCCGGTGTGGTAGTTGAGGTGGGTCTTGAGGTGGTGCTTCTTGGTGAAGGCCTTGGGGCAGAGGGTGCACTGGTAGGGCTTGAGGCCGGAGTGCAGTCGGGTGTGGAGGGTCATGTTCGAGCGGTCGGCGAAGGCCTTCTGGCAGACCTGACACTGGTAGGGCCGCTCGCCGGAGTGGGTGCGCAGGTGCTGCTTGAGGAGCATCTTCCGGGAGAAGGCCTTGCCGCACTGCTCGCACCGGTGGGGCTTCAGGCCGCTGTGGATGCGGGCGTGCATGTTGTAGGCCACCCGCTGGTTGAAGCTCTTGCCGCACTCCGCGCAGCCGTACTCCTTGCGGTTCCGGTGGATCTTCATGTGGGAGCTGAGGTAGCCCCGGTCGTTGAAGTACTTGCCGCACTCCGGGCAGCTCGCCGCGAACTCCCGCGTACCCTCGTGCACGGATCTGTGGTACTTGTAGTTGCGCAGCTGGGAGAACTGCTTGCCGCAGTCACCGCATTCGAATGGCTTCTCTCCCGAGTGCGTCCGCAGGTGCACCTGCGTGCGAGTGAATCAACGATCGCTTTTTTAAAATAATAATATAATACTCTTCAAACCCATTAATCAAGAGATTAACTTTAATGCATAATACACCATAAAGACATATATATGTACATTTATCTAGATGATCGTACTTATTTTTTGTATTTTTATAATCCCAAAGATGTTAAGTGAAAAATTACACCCGTGCTATAACGTTTTAACGATTTATTTTTATGTATCTCGTGTATTTCCTCAAGATACAGAGAGATCATCAACGCGTGTGTACTAATTATTTAACTCTCATTTATTTATTGAAGCTTAAAAAAGTTTAATATACCGATATATAATTAATGAACCCATATAAACATAAATCCTATAAAAAGTTGATTGACATTCAATCACAGCTATATTATTTTAAATTCGACACACACATTTATACACGTGAAACAAACAAACTTATTCATCGATTTAAAAAAAAAAAAAAAGACACATCCAACTCTCTCACCAAAAAAAGAGAAAAGATAACGGCACATTCTACGATAATATTCTTATGTAAATTTCATAAAAAAAAATGAGAAAAAAAATTTATACAATATCTCTATAAACATATTACATATACCTTTAAAGACGCCTTGCTGACAAAAACTTTGCCGCATTGCAGGCATTTGTGATTATTCATCAACATCATCCCGCACTCATCATCATCATCATTATCATCGTTTTTTCGATGCTTAATACCTCCAACATCATTATTATCATTATCTACGACATCCTCGTGGTTATTATCGTTGTAGTTGTAATTGCTGTTGGTATCGTTGTTATTGTTGTTATCGTCGTGTTCGTTTAAATCCTGGTTAGTATTCCTGTCGGGCTTATCCTTGAGCGAGTAGGAATTGCTATCCTCGTTCGGCTGAGTTACGACTGACTTGGTATCAAGCTTGGATTCGCTAACCGGTCCGTCGGTACTGAGCGGAGAGTTGCAGAGTCGACTCACGGGTAAAGACAACTCCAACTTGCTCGTTCCCCCAGGACTAGCTGGACTCGGTTCCGACGCTTGGGAATTGGTTGTCTTGGGGACCAGACTTTCCTGGTACTTCGAGGAAACAGGAACTTGAGGAAGGATCTGTTCGTTAAGCGGAAACTCTGACTCGTTGAGATTATTACTCCCCGCCACTTGGAACACCTGGTCGCAACGGTATCTGATCGTCGGCTGCTTACTTACTACGTTCATCTCGATTTCTGGTGCCTGAAAATGGAACGGGAAAATCACGTGTGTGTGTGTGTGTGTATATATTTTTGTTCGTTTCTTTAATTTTAGCCAATTATGAAATTCTTGAGATTATCTTTATTTTCGTAAGTGTAATCGTTTTATTTTATTTTTAATTAAAATCGAGATTAATAATAAACTTGTTTTATTTTTATGTATAATCTCTAATAGTATTATGTGATAAAAGTTGTTTTTTTTTTAGTACATAAGTTGAATGAAGCTTAACGATATTATTCAAGATTATTTATCAGAGTTTAATTAATTATATTATATCCTATTCTTGGGATCAAGTAGCTCAAAATGTAAGAAAAAAAAAGAAGAAAAAACGACATAATAATATATAACTGTAAGCTTATCGTGCATTGGTAACTTTACGATTTTGTCGTTCAAGTGAGACATTATTGAGATTTTACGATCAATTTGGTCATGGCTTTTTCTCATAATAATATAGATACGTAAAACTATAGAACAGCCAAAACTCGATAAATTTAACTTCGAGTGAAAAGAAATCGTAAAAAATTTCCAAATTTACTCATTTACAACCGTGTGTGGTCTAAGTGAATCGTTTTATTTCACGAGCATGTAGGTATCATCAACATCATCATCAGGCAAACAAAGCCGATTGCTTGTCTTGTTTTTCAAATCGACCGGTTTAATTTATGACAAGTAATTCTTGAAAAACTCGAATAGTTAAAACATATTATAAACACCGTTATTTTTTATTTTTCAACTTTTTTACTTTTTTTTTAAAGCCATTTCTTTTAAATTGTCAAGCGATAAAATTAATATAACTCATAAAACGATCAATTAAACGATCGCAAAATATAGGTGGGGGTTTAAAAAAATTAAAAAACTCTGGAGAAAACAAAAAAATGAAAAGAAAGTTTCTCGTTGTGTTAATACAATCGATATATTACAACCATAATTGAAGTAACATGTAAACGATCAATCTTTTATCGCAATTTCACCTATATAGCAGATAAAAGAAATAACTCGTTAGTAAGATACCGATCTCGTGAAATAGAACAAGGTGCGAACAGTAACAATAAGAGCAGCAAGACTTACAAACTGAATCGATGCATCTGAATCGAAGCGATGATCCTGTAGATAATAATAGGAGCTGCTGCTCCGTTGCTGTACGATTGGCTGAAGCTTAGGCGAGTGATGTGGCCTGGCGATCTGACTCCAAGGGGAGGCGGTGACCTGATTAGCGACCTGCCGCCTAATCGTCAGCCCCGCCGTTGACTCGCAGCAATAATTCGCTCTGCAATTACGACTTAGATCTTCGGCAGGAAGCTGATCGAATCCTACAGCTGCATCATCGTATTCCGAGCAGGATGTCAGAAGAATCTTGGTATCGTCCGGCAATGGTATCCGCAAAACTTCAGCCACTCGCCGAAAAGATTGGAGTTGATGCTTCGGCAGGCTAGTACGTCCAGTGTAAACGAAGTTCAGCAGCGCCTGGAGCTCGCCGGGCCCGACCTCCGCGAATATCAGCGTGATCGGCTCGCAGCTGCCGCTGACCCGCGAGTTGTTTTGCGCCTCCAGCAGTACCTCCTGCAAATACATCGCGCGAAACAAAGCGATTCTCATTTATCTTTTGTACCTATACTATACCTGTATAATATACTGTCGATTGTATATAATGCACGTTTATAATAATAGCATATGTAATAGCTATGCGATGCTTGCTTTATTGGCTGCTTTAGGCGGAATGTGCGAGCGTGCGGAGAACAAAGTAGGTTGCTCAAAAATGCAGATGTACAAATGATATGAATAAGAGGCGCAAGGTTGTGGGGTTAAAGGATTATATAGCAAGTGTATGTATGTGTGTATGTGTGTGTACTGCGGGGACTATATTGGGTATACCGTTATTATTATATATAGGTACCTCCTACCCGCGATCCTATCGGTTCGCGAAACGTCGAAGTAAGTGTCTGGTGTACCAGCTATATATAATATTATCACGATGATACGAGCTGAGAGTAGACAGTGTACCAAGTAGCACCAGAACCGACATACACATATACCCACCTCTATTATCTCGCGGAAAAATCATACGAGAAAGCGCGGTCGATATCTTGAAATTAAAAATAAATAAACAAAAAACCACATCATGTACACGTGTTTGTGTGCTCCAGTAGTTTCTTGCCCTTATGTCTCTCCCCTGGGTGGTAGTGGTATACCCACCTGACATTTCCGAGGAGGATTGCTGCGCGGTCTGTAAACGATATTGCTCTCTCTCTCTCTCCTCCAACTCTCTTTCTTATAATACTACTCTCTTTAGGCCCATTTGTCAAGCTGTCAGACTCTGTAAGGCAGCCATTTATCTTACTTTCTTTCAAACGAGTCCACTCTACTCTTATTAGGTGCGTGTATATGCGTATCTGTGCTCGCGGAAAAAGCAATATATGTATGCCTCCCTTCCCTCAACTCATCTTTTATCTTTTTATGGATATATGCGAACATACGTACTTATATCCTGAAATTTATATTTTATTTATAACGGCCCTCATATACCACACACACGCTTACACAGAGACATATTAATATCCTAGATGTATCTAAATATACGTCAATTAGATTTTATATAAAAGTGTTTTTATATGAATAAATATTTGTAATTAAAAACGATTTATATTATATATAAGTATAGATCTAATGAAGCTGCGGCTATGATTTATATAGTTATAAAATTGCAAATTAATAAGAGAGTAAGCATACACATATTATGCGTTTTTGCATATAGGTATATCTATTATAAGTCATATATATCGTATAACGTCATATACATTTCGGAATAAATCCACAAGTGCGCGTTAATTAAACTTTTTACCCAAGAAATTCAACTTCTTCTTCTACAGTAGTTCGTCGTTATATTAAGCTCATATTCATAATTTTTCTCTCGACATTTCTTCGAACGATCTATATAAATTAGGTATATATATATAAGCACACGTGAAGTATATAATCGAATGACTAATGCATTAATATTAATATTTATACAATTGTAAAACCAGTGACGTTAAAATTTGCAAAGTAAAGGGTTATTACATATGGAGCAAAAAAGAGGACGAAGAGAATCATCCTATATGTAGATCTCTAATATGAGTCAACTGGAAGTAATATAGGTTTATCTGAATAAAGCATATAATCCTTGTGATATATTACTTATTGTTTTCGTTGTTATACATTAGGTACGGCAATTCGGTCATCACTTGTAACTTGGTGTATCATGCGTACAACATAAAATATATATTTTACAAGCAGTTTACAGCATGAGTTTTGTGCATTGGCAGCAGGCGCCTTATTGCATTTATATATTATTATTCACGCACCTTCGATTATCGGTATCCCGCGTTATGTCTCTGATTTTAGATTTTATTAATAGAACGTAGTTATAGTAATCCTTAAAACAAAAGTTCGTAGAATTTATATCAATTAGAAAATGAGCAAGCATATTTTTTCTCTAATTTTCATAATACCAGCAGCAATCATTATATACCCTATGATGATAGCCAAAATAAACCCTACAACGTAATTGTTATGAATGCAGAGATATACGCGCAGAAAATTGTAAGATCGAAATGGTGTAAGCTCGATGATGTGTATAGTAATTCACAAGGATTTTATTTTAGGTGTTCACGCGTATATTAAGAGCTTAATAGCCAACGATAGCGTGTTTATGCGCCTAAAGGATAGGTATCAAATAGAGAGAAAGAGAGAGAGAGAGCAGTGGAAATAATACCATCGATAAGTCGAAACTTATTGGTACCCAAACATTATAATGTTTCACGGTACCTTTTTAAATGGTTGTATAAAAACTATAAACAGCAGCAGTATAAGAAATACACACGCTACGGTTGTCGATTTGCATTTGGATTCGGAACGATTGTCGGCTATATACATACATCTTAAGTACATATAAGAGAAAATCGGTAGCGCGTTAGTATTGTGTGGCGGCACGCATTATAAACAAGGCCGCCGCCACCGCCACGCTGTCACGTGTTTGTGTATAGATATCCCCATATATACACGAGAAAGAGAGAAAGAGATTTTCGATCGTTGCAGCTTATAGGACGAATAAATCTTACAAGCAGCGATCATTGGAGAGCCGTTAAGTGATTCTATATACCTTTGCCTATACTTATTGACTATATCCTATACTCCTCTATACATCCACCTCTTCTACTTTGCGCTCGCTCGCGCGGCCTTTGATTTTTTCTTGAGTTCTCAAGCCTCGCGCGTATACCTGTGCTGCGCTTGATGCAGCTTTCCATATACCAGCGCAGCTCTCTGTCATTCCGGCTTACACTTTCTTTATTGGCCATTAGAACGTCAATGGGTAGACGTATACATTTTTCCTTTTTCTTTCTTTTTTTTTTTTTAATTTAAAGCTTCCTGTGTGTGAGTTGAGCCTGTCTCTTTCTCGTATTTAAAAGGCGAGAATTCATGAAGATGTGATACCTATACACCTTGTTTTTCTGTTTGTATATTTATCTGTGTGTGTGTGTGTGTGTGTGTGTGTGTGTATGTGTGTATTTTATTCTTTAATGTAAATGGCTTTTTTACCATAAAACCTAAACATTAAATTTATTTATCTTTTTCCATGACTTAATTTATATATTATTTTTCTTTTCTTAACACGTAAATCTATAGTGTGAAGATGGACAGTGTGAAAAATGAACATGTTCTTGTACCTATAAAATGCATCCAAAAAAAAATAAAAATAGAGAGTTGTGTTTTCTGTTGTGACACATTAGAAATTTAAATAAGATCGGTGAGCTTTGGATGATCGTTTCGTTAATTATCAAATTGATATATAGACCCGGAAGTTGAATCGATATAGGTATGTGTATATATGTAATCGAGTAAGTATATGTACATTTCTATTTTCGCCTGAAGCGTAAGAACGACCGACAAAAACCGATTGCGCACATCGGTACCTATATGTATGTATTCGTTCGTGCGTACAGGTATACTTCAGCAGGAAGTTCAACTTCCAATGGGCGCAAAGATATATAGGTATAATTCGTAATCCGTGCTACTATTATATACCTATATCCTGCAAACGTCTTTCTCTGTGTTAATTAAGAATCACACGTATAAGTATACGACTTATCTGAAATGTGTAAATTATGTAATTTTATGCAAAAAAATTTAAAAAATAAAAAAGCTCAATAAAGTTATAATTATTACGCTTTAATAAGCCATAAAATAGTTATCTCAATTTGACTTGGTTCTAATTTTTCTCTTCTTTTTTTAGATATATTAAATAAAATGCAACTATGTTATCAAACAATTTAACAAATATTGTTAACAGAATTATCTGATTTTTTATACACACATATTAAGCAATATAAAATGCTTGTAAAATAAATCCTAATCCCAGAAATATCTGAATTTTTTAAATTGCCATTGGCGTATAAATAAATGCGCAGCTTGCAAGCCTGCCATCATCATCATCATCATCATCATGGGAATGGATGATCGAAAATTTTTTTTTTCAACTTTTATACCCGCTCATTTACCTGCAGCTATATACGTACATGTATAGCAGGTAACGTAACGTGCGTTAATGTAACTGAGATGACTGAAATCCAAACTAGCTCTTCGCGGTGTCTGTGCTGTATGACGTAAGTCAGTGTGTATTAGCGAATATAACACACATTTTGCGCATCCCAATAACTACTTACAAGTTATAATATACGTATACTAAACGAGCATCGAAAGAGAGAGACTAGCAAATTACAGTTTTACGTGCGGCAAGTGCTTAAAAATCGATGGTTGTGAAAGGTATAAACGTATATAGTCGATTGATTAGCCTGAAATTGTTGCTCAAATTGCAATTGAGGCATAAATAAAGTAGAGATAAAAATAGAAAAATAGCGCGTTGATGAGTACGTATCTATTATATGCTTAAACGATTATATATTTATATACAGGTGAGAATGTGTATGCCTATGTATGTAGATGCAGTGTTAAATGTGCATATGTGCAGCGTTAACCCCGTACGTGTCGACGACCGGTTTGGCAGCTTTCTTTTTATTTACTGACTACACGAGAGCGGATTACGTATATGCCTATGTGTGTACCTATACGAACACGGCTTGTCATGCGACCTTTCTTCATATATTCCTCTTTTTGACATATTATCGACTTTGACAATTTAAAGTTTGACCTATGCTTGAAAATGGTACATTTTGATGTATGTTGAGAGAAATCGGCTCTTTTGGGGCTTTGGATTTTTTTTTTGTTTTACTCTTACTTGCCGAGAGTTAAAGTGTAAATCATTAAGCTTGCAAGGGATGGTTATTAAATAAAATCTTGAATCATCTGCAAATTTTTGCAATTGTATTAGCTATAATGCCTATAGCATGCAATAAGCGGATTATAGATCAGGTATTTTCAAAGTAATTAATATTTAAAAAAACAAAATTAATATTTTCTTATACGGTACACGATAAATTACATTTTTTTTAAATCTTTGGCTTTGCATTTTGAAATACCGGTATTTTCTGTCAATATTTTTCATAATATCGATCATTTTTTTTTTAATGTAAATTAAAAAATATGTCAATCTACATTTTTAATATTCAATGATATCTTGTTAATTTCATAAGTATAATTCATAAAATTTACATGAAAATGTATAAAAGCAGTACGTTTATTTTAAACATGCATTTCTTGCATACAGCATTCCTTTTTCTATATCTAAGAGTGGATTTTACATTTTATGTGCAAACTTTTGGAATATTTAACATTTTTAAATTCCTTTCAAAGTATTACTCGAGTTTACTTATAACACCGTTAATTAATAATAACAAATCCAAAATGAAAAAAAAATTCTTGTTTTATACGTAACCGATTTTAATTTCTTTTTTTTTTAAGCATATTTAAAATCTAATAAAATAAGCTCTATAAGTCCTTAATTATGTACATCGGAGTTAAAAACAAATACATAATTACTTTTATTATGATAAAAAATTTACAAGTTTAATTACTCATATTTAAATTATTTGACCATTGAATTTTAAAAATTATTAAAACTTGCTAAAATAATGATCGTTAAAATTTCTCGATAAAGCTTAAATAATCTAAGCTTACGCGAAGCCGGTCGTAGTATATATCGGTAATGGAAAAGCGCATCTTCGGCGTGTTATAAGTTATTATTATCCTACGAATTATGATGCAATTAACATCCTACTTACAATGTATAATTATATATGAATATA
>JAPYZE010000090.1:0-114729 GCA_030522805.1 Leptomastidea abnormis
TATATATATATCGTTTTTACGAACGACGTGACACGAATGAACATAACTATCGTTTAACCCTGCGAATCTAACATTTTTTTTTATTTATACATATACAAAATAACGAGAAAAACAAATCGAAAGACACTTATTCGTTTTTCGCGATCCTTTTTTTTCTTTTCCAGATATAGCAGCTTCTGGAATTAATTTTTACCTATTTTTTTTTCTCGTCCTCTTGGTCTTTTCATCTGCAGCTGTCTCTAACAGACGCTTGATTAAATTCGTTAATTGATCGTCAGGACCGATCAAGTACTTCTCTTCTTTTTCTCTTAACTATCTCGCATAGACATTTATTTTCTCGTTTACGATCGTTTGGCTTGTTTAATTCGATATAACAAAAAGCAGTATGAGGAAGACCAGTCTCCTCGTGTCATACCATCAGAATTTCATCAAACAAGTAATTAAGAGAAGCATTGATATAATATAGACCCACACTAATAACATCTACGTACACGCTATTTCCTAATTCAGAGAACTTCTAGACCCAACCAACAAGTCATAACACAATAGCGACATCATCGCCAGTACAGTCGCTAGCTCTATAGTATATACCTACATACGAGCTTTCTCGCATGGTGACCCCGTTGTTGTAAAGCCATTACTCGACGAAGTCAAGGACGCGCTTATTACCGAGTCGCCAGGATGGCGCATATGTATATGTGTGAGTGTACGACATATAGGTAAGCTCCGACCGAATCGCTAAATAATAAATCGCATATATATGCGCGTTACTCTTTCCCCACTTCTCTTTCTTTTGGCGATCGATCGAATGCGCGTGTGCATAGTAGTCATACACACGTATCTCTCGATTGAGGGAGAGAAAAAAAATATGTAGTTTCCCGGTTGTGCGAAAACGATCGAAGCTTCCTCCTCCTCCTCCTCCTACTTTTTCTACTGCCCTAGTCAATTCTCGTTCCACTCTGACGAATCGACGTATGCATAAATAAAGTTCAACTTGGAATGACGAGCTTTTTACTATATACATGTTTGAGAGCTGCTTTTTTGCTGACCCGTACAAAATGTTTTTTACCCTTAGTCTTTTTTTTTTGTTTGTTAATTTTTTTTAATTTTACAAATTTATGCTTAAGATTAAACTTTGAATTTAAAGCATTTTTTCATTGTAGGATAATAATGAATTTTGCGAATTGAATTTTCTGATCGATAGTATGCAGTTTAAACATAAAAAATTATCAACTGTTTAAATACTGACCATGAACTTTAATTACAGACTAACTAACGTTAATTTTTTAAATAAACCTTAAAATTTAACTTTTCATAAAATCTAATTTTAATATTTCATAAAATCATAATATTAAACAAATTAAAATTTAAACTACTCGTCTAACTTTGGTTAATTTAATAACAAGCTTAAAATGTTAGATTAAAATCAAAGTCTGGTAAACGAAAATTTTCCAGTAGTTCAAACACAGCAATTGCATTTATTTTATTTTCTCTGAAAATTATCTTTTCTCAACAAAGAAACCACTTGTTTAAGTCACTTATTCTTCGTACTATACTACAACTACTACTATACTTCTCTTCTATCTTGACAAACTGCAAACTCGCTCTTTTACTTGGTCCTTAATTATCTTTAATGAATATTTGAGAGGCTCGTGTCAAACAACTAACATGCTGATTTCCTAAGTGAGCAGCCAAGTGAGCGTATAGAAGAGTATGCAGCTAGTAGTAGTAGTAGTAATAGTTGTAGTACCAAGGTGTTCTCTTCTCTCTCCTCCTCCTCCTCCCCCCCCCCCAGGGAGAGTAACTCTGCCTAAGTGCTTCGGCCTGAAATCGGGTGTCCGGTCGTCGCGGCGAACTTGGCCCTCAGAGTAGAGGAGGTTGCCACTTTGGCAACGGAGCTGAGTTTCCAGAAGGAGAAGAGTATCCTCTACTCTCTGTCTACGACTATAAAGCGCAATCGGTGAAATGGCAGGCCGTGTCGTGAACTTACCTCTAGGCTACGATGGGAGACGAACTTCGTCCTTCGAACTTACTCTCTGAGTTATATGTGCTCGTTTTTTTATTCGATCGCGTACGTGGTGTGGAGAAGTGAGAGAAGCGATAAAAGTTTGTCGATGACGAGATTGATTGCATTTTGTGAGTGAGAAACCTGATGCTGCTGCTGCCGGAAGCTGCTTGATGAGATTACGAGAGAAAAGAAGAGACATACGTGATATGTGATAAAGTTGTCGGTTTGTAAAGTGAGATGATTGGCTAAAAGAATTTCGACGACTTTTACGACGAGTTGAGCTTTTTGAAAAAAGATTGTTCTTGATTTGTAATAAGGATTTTTTTAATGTAAAATGAATGATGAATTTCAATTAAATGTGATGATTTTAATAAAATTTTTTAATGTAGATAGTAAAATTGAATAGGATGTAGACGGTAATGTTTTAAGATCATCCGGATTAGGATAACAAGTTTCTAATGATATGAGGTAGCAAGTAGCATCATGATATGAAGTTGAACCAAACGAGCTTTTGAGCTTGGAATTCTGCCAAAGCTAATAGACGTGATGAAACCACGTCTTAAAGCTCTTATATTTACTTAATCATCAAATATATCTCTTACTTTTTTTCTTGTACACCAACAACATCTGACATTTTTCAAAAATTTTGTTGTAATTAATTTAAACAATTTCAATTTACAACTCACACAAACCAACAATTTTAAACAAACACTCGAAATTTACAATTTTCCATTTTTAAAAATTCAAGAACTTTACAAACTCAATATCAAAAAATTTTTGAATATTTCCTCAAACAAGTAAACATAAAAAAATTCAAATAAAAAAAAATATATGTATACACACAAGTCTAGTAAAACGCGGCAAGAAAAAACAAATTTAATTTTCGAAATGCAACGCAAGCATCATCCGGTACATCAAGCACAAAGTAAGGGGATGAGAAGTTAAAGAGAGGGCGAGGTTGAGCAAAGACATACATTTCGCGAGTGTACTCAGCTTCCGGTTGTAAACTTTGGCCTCTCTTTCTCATCGTTGCCCTGGCATTCGTCGTCCTAGTCGACAACGTCTCGCGTGAAACGCTCGGCATTTACATCGGCGCGTATAGCAGCAACAGCAGGAACGGCCGCGTTAAAATATGCGCAATGCTTTAGCTTTTTCCCTACCAAAATGCCTTTGAAAATTTTCTCTCTTACTCTTTTTCCTAGCCAGCTTGAGATTCGTAGCGGACAGTTTTTCGCCTCAAGCTCGTGGTAACGTCAGGGGAGGAAGTAAAAGCCCTTGAGGTTTGCATATGATTTGGGAAATGAAAACCGGATTTCAGGAGTTAAGGCTCTGAGGTTGGGAGACGCTGACCCTTGGAAAATTTTCTTTGAGCTGAGTTTGAGATTTAGTTTGGGAAGAGGAAGAAAAAAAAACGTGGAGGTTGTGGGTAGATGGAGAGAAATATGTCGTTTAAGGTAAAGTCAAGCATTTCCTAGCGGTTAAAAGCTCCTCTTTCAACTTGCATACTGTGTCAAGCAAATGTTTTCACCTTTTCCAAAATAACTAGCTTGAAAAATAAGCAAACTTCTCTTACCCTTTCCTCTTCTTCCTCTGACTACGAATTCAATTACCTTTTATTCAATTTTAAATAACAAACTCTCTCTCTCTCTCTCTCTTTTCGCTCCAAAAAATAATAACTCGATCTCAACGAAAAAAACAAGTTTCTCTTGCATACAACTGTGCATCAGACTCCTACTATATAAAAAATCATATAAAAAGAAAAAGTCGAAAATAAATCGAGCAGCACTGAAAAATTGGAGGCTGCCGAGATTGTGCTTGCGAAAAATAATTCGATTTTGCGCCCACGGCATAAAAAGCCCAATGTTCGCGGTTACATATAGTTTGAATCGCAAGAAAAAGATGTCTTTTGTCAACATCGAGCGGTGCAAGCTATATGCGATTGCAGATACGTAGCAGCGGCCGGACGTGGGTGTGGCCTAGAATCGATGCGCAAGCAACACCCCAGCAGTAGCAACAACCACCTCCACACAAGTTTAGTCCCTGGCATCGTTTTGTAAAAAAGAAAAAAAAAAGGAGACAGTGTACTCGTTGTTCGTATTTTTACGGTGAAAAAATTTCGTTCCGTCTTCATCGATCAAGCTAACGCGAAAAGTTGGCGGGATGTCTGCCTTATTTTTTGCTTTACTAAAAAGCAATGAGTGAGGTGAAAAATAATTTTTTTTTCTTTCGCGAATTTCATACTAGTCTGTCTTTTTATTCATATTGATTCGTCCATCATTTTTATTCCGAGTATTGTCAAAATAATCGCAAGTAAAAAAACAAGTCATATGCTAATGGTTGGTTTTTACGACTCCTTTCAAAAGTAAAATACTAAAAAAGTATCATTCTTTTTTGTCTTCATAAGTAACGAGCTATAACAAACACATACATAAAAAATTAAAGTCTTTACTTTTCGATGCTAACAAGGGTAGGTGTAAGCAGCAGGGTCACAAAAAAAAAAGAAAGAAATCAATCGTTTTCCAGTGACGTAATTCAGAACGCAAGCTCATCGTGTCATAGCCTCCATTCTATTTTTAAATCATTATAACTAGCGTTGTAAATAAAGCGAGTTTAGCCTAGTTCGTTGCCAACTGCGGTCAAGCGTAAAAATAGACATCTAAGGTCTATATTAAGAGCACAGACATAAAATTAACTCCGATGTAAATCTCCATCCTGAATTATGCAGCGCGAATTTAATCGCGGACACAGAATCGTATTAGCCTCGAACGAAAACAAAGTTACTATTCCCTTTTCTCTTTCTCAATTTCCAACTTCTAGGCAAAGGCCTCGACGGATTCGATTGTTAGACAGACACGTAGACAGATAGATATCTACTTACAACGACAAATTGATGTCACGCCTAATGTAATCCATAGTCTCTGAAGAGTGTAACGAGGGGGCCTATATATACCTACTTGCTCTACGCTTGTGGGATGGTCTTTTATACTTTGAACTAAAGTTGTGCATGTGGTTTACGAGATGTCGGAAGGAGGATAGGGGGAGGAGAGGACATACGCTCTCTCTCATGCAAATCCGTCTGTAAAATCCCGTTCCTCCTCTCATCTTTTATAGTTTATTGAACGATAAATTTTCATGCGCCCACGCACGAGAGCGTATACCGGTTATGTTTTTATTTGTGTGCTTTATCGAGCCTCTCTACTTTTTCCATACCTCATCCCTTGTAATTTCGGTATATTGTCTACTTGTACAAAGAGTCAACGAACCCTGTATATCCCTCTTTTGTTAATGTTGACAAAAAAAAAAAAAAAAAGAAATTGATAAGTAAATTTTTATTAATTTTGTTTCAAGATATAAGATAATCACTCTTTTATACCGACGATGAATAAATTAGCGATAATGAATAATTATTTTACTCTCGTAATTTATATTTTTTTAAGTCTATAAATAAAATAAAAAATTGTCAACGATAGAAAGAATCAATATCAACCAGACACAAATAATTACTTCAGTAACAAATTGTTACTCAATTTCACGAAATTTTCGGCAACTCATTTAAACATAGACTTTTAATTCAAGTATATTTCTCCATTAACTACAAAGGATAGTTAAAACAAAGTTCAACAAGAGGAAGAGGAACAGTCATTTGGAGGTTCGTATTTAGAGAGCGAGTGAGGGGATTGAAGGGTTGAGTGGGGGGAGGGATTCAACAAATGATAATTAAGTATCAATTTGTCATTTATAAACGCACATCGCGCAACAACAAAGCCCCGTCAGGTTTGCATAAAACTTATCAGATAATCGTCCGTCCAAAGTAGCAATGTACACAAACCTTGGTATACAGGACAAAGATTGACTTCGCACAACGTTTACAAATTTATATATATATACCTGCTCGTCAGCTACGTTGTCAGATCGTTCGTTAGTCTACTGCATAACTATATTAGCCAGAAGGTAGAATTTGTTAAGGAACGTCGCAAAACATAGAATGAGAAACAGGTTCTGTAAATTTTGACGATCTCGTCAAATTCGCTCGACATCTACTCGAATTAAATGAAATTGAATTTCTAGAAAGGAGTAAGTTTGAATGACGGTTGAAGGAGAATAGATTGTGCAAGTACATGTATATATAGATACACATACAAAGATAAGAGGCTCTCTTCTCGTTTGATGCCTGCTGAATTTTAGATTTGTACCAGGACGAGCCACTCGATTACTCCCTCTCCCTCTCTCTCAGGTGCTTCTGTCCTTCGGTTTTCGGAGCTTGATAAATCACTTATATTCACATGCTATATATGCTGCTATGTGCGCGACCTCGAGTACTATGGAACTCTAAAATAGAACGACCCGGAAGTGACAGTTCAAGTGGCGAGTATTTGACAATGCGAAATAATTTATAATTGACTGACATCCTTTAATTGGTACTTCTGTTTAATTAAACACTTCTTCTCGATTTAACATTGATTATTTTAAAAATTTGATGCTTTTTGTCAATATTTCAAATAATATAGTATTATTTTAAAAAAAGAAAATAGATGATGAAATCTTACCTTGTGAATACGAGACAAAGAAGTGTGGCACTGAGAATCATCAGCTGCTGGCTCAAAGCGGATTGTGATTTTTGCATCGCTCGATGTAGATCGTTCTGCAAAACAAGAAAAAACACATATTGTATGAAGTGAAAGAAATAAAAGACACACGTGGCGCATAAAGCTACACATGTATATATAGGAAAAGGACGAAGACGAATACGCATCAGCAAAAGCGACACGATGATCGTTCGTCACCCAAGGCGTGTAAGGAAGAAGGTAAGGTGGAAGAGGGAGGGTAGAGGGTGAAAAAGAATTGTCGTGGTCCCTTAGGTCTTGAGGTTTTGGTGTAGGAGAAGGAGGAGGAGGAGGAGGAGGAGGTGAGAAAAGTATATACGTGACGCTACTTACGAACATATTCTCCAGGGAATGCTTTGCCAGCCAGCAGTTGAGGAAAACCGGTATGAAAAGGTTTCTCATGGGCGGATACAGGAGCTGAAAAATTGCACGGTTTAGTTCCTTCCGACCTGCTTTTTGTACCGTGGAAAGCTAAAGCTAGCGAACACCGAGAGCTTTAGTATATATACCTCTACAAATATAACTGAGCGTGTGTGTGTGTGTGTATATACACATGATATGTATAACGCGAGAGCAAAACATACAATCGGAAAAAAAAAATTCGCGCGTCGTCTAGTAAACGCGAGATGGATTATTTTTTGAAAACGTTTGGTGCGTTGAAAAAAAAGAAAACAATTGTGAAAAATAGGAGTTGAGACTTTTGCTATTTCCTTTTTATAACACAACTAGAATGTTTTTTAACTTGTAGTAAAAATAATTGGAACGTATTATTTTTTTTTTGTTGAAATTTTATTTTAATACTAACTATAGTAAGGTAAACAATCGTAAAATATTTCTATTTAATAATGAAGAGGCTGAGCATTTTTCTTGATATCGACCGGATACTTAAAATGCCAGCTATTCCAATACAAACTATTTCTTTGTAACAATATCTATACGGCAACAGGATATTATTTTTGTTCATCGCGACGAGTATCGATTACTTCACTTTGGTGTATATATACGCATATATACTTGAATAATAAATGCATAGTGGGAATGAGCAGCTTCAGAGAAATTCAATTCTAGATTGATCAAAATCCATTACTTGTGAATTGAGTTATCGTATTTAAAATTCAACCTATCAAAATCTAACAAGTTTGTTATAATAAATTTTGTAAATTGGTATCTCTGCCTTTTTGTAAATTACAAAAAAATATCTTTGTCTTGTAAACGAGTTACATTATTCAATATCTAAAATATACTCAACATCACACCTACAATACTCCAAACAAAAATTTATGAATAATCATTCTCCCAAACCAAAATTAATATTTCCAAAAAAAATTAAGTAATCTTTAATCATCGATATAAACAAAACTACTCTTTCTCTCCATACAATCGCCAAAAACATTTGCCAAGCTTTCGCGTAATTAAACCTTTGACGATCTGTGTCAAACGAGACAAACTGACTAGATATAAACGGATGTCTATATGTATATACGCGTAGCGTCAAATACGCGCACATGTGGGAGTAGTTAGCGGCCGTTAATGCCGCGGCTCACGTGGCAAACGGTCCGCGTCTAATGCTCATACAACCCCTTTCCACCCCCCTCCCTTTCCCTCTATACTATGACTTCCCTTTCACTACCGTCCAGATATTGACGATGTAAACATTCGTGTGGATGCGCACCAATTGGGAATTGCTCTATCTCTATCTCTCGCTTTTCTCTATCTATCTAACTCAATGTGGCGTTGTCCCTGATTTTCCAATGACCGTCAAAGGGCTGCGCATAGGCAAATAATGCGTGCCTATATACTGACTGACGCTTGCTTGTGCTTGGTTGCGGTGCTTCTATCTCGCGCTGTTGGATGTAGACCTACTGCGCAATAGCGGCCTGCGCAGACGAGTTGCACGGCAGATAACATACGAAAAGTAGGATTAAAAAATAATAACTCTCATTAATATTTAATCATCTTATTTAACGATATGCTAACTGTGAAATGAAGAATCGATTGGTTATACAGATGGCGTGCGCGGTAAAAAGCCATAAAATGATAATAGTTATTTAAAATAATATTCTTTTGTTATGTTTATCATAAAGATTAATTTGCATGTGTATATAAATGATTTATTTGTAAAAGCATATACATAAAGAATTCAAACAGATTTTAGAGATAACTTTCAATTTTGTTGACTGTCTACGCAGGTATTCAAATAAATTTGACTTTTGATAAATATTTCGATATCAGTAAATATTTTTGTGCATCTTGTATCAATGAAAATTTATTTTCTATTAATTTGTTATTTTTTGATACACACACATACATAGCTTTTTTAAAATTAATTTAAAAATTAATTTTTAGCCTATCCAAATAACTCAATACAAAACAACTAATCATAGTAAAAAAAATCACAATTAAATCATCAAAACCTCACAGCAGAAAGCAATCGATTCCTCTACAATGGATTTTCACGTATCCCACAAAGTGAGTCATCGATATACAGTCAAAAGCTCTAGAGCCCATAACCACGGAGGCGTCGTCATAGTACATGAAAACCACGTCGCTTGTGTTTCACTTCCTCTTTTGCCACCACGTAACCATCACCAAACGTCACCATAGAACAAAGTCAGCAATCAACTCGTATATAAAGTGGCCTCAGCGATTGGCATCAACGTAACAAAGAGAACGCAAGCGCGATTCCGATTTAATCGATATATTTGTCGAATCCGCGACTGTATCCGATACGAGCAAGTTTAGGTATATATACCGTTGGCTTGTTTAGCTACTCGATAAAGCAAAGCCTCAGGCGTAGGTACGTACGTGCGGCTTTTCGCGGCAGTTGCATATATTGTCTATGGGCAAACTTACCGTTATGGTGAATGGTATTGTGTTGACTAATTCCAGGATGAAGTGGAAGGAGAGAAGCTGCTGCCAGATGTTTCCCTGCGGACATTAAATAGACAGGTCAACATATCCACCGACATGAATCTCATGCAGGGCATGCTTGACATTTTGGGCTTATGTGTATGTGTGTATGTATGTATTTATTGTATGTATGTATGCATGTGTCATGCGTTTGTATGCGTAGCTTTTGTCTATTTGCTAGGTAGTTACTTAGTCTGCAAGTACCTACGATCATATATTTTTGTCTCTTGGTTTTATCTAATAATTTTCATACCATAAAGTCATATTAATAAGCCAAAAATTCGAATCCTGCATTACAAACAAAATATAAAATTAAAAAATCTAAATTTCATCAACACGATGAAATTTGAAGCACTTAATTAAGTATCGTTCGTATACACAGCATCAGCAGCATCCTAAAGTCAAAACCACACACCACCTATAGTGGTCTATCCTCACCTCCGAGTAGAGAGAAGCCATTCTAGTGTGTGTAGTTTAACCAAGGGCTTCGACACATCTCTCTTTCTCTCTCTCTCTCTCTTTAACCCATCCCTGGAATGGCAAACGGTGGTGTATGCGCGCACACTCTCTTCTCCTCATGGAAGTTTCGGCGCGCATATTTCAGGGCCCCGAGAATTCCATTAAGTTCGCTCTCGACGCTTATACTATATACTCGCAAGCTTCGCCACACCGCGGACTTCATATTTTCGAGAGGGTTTGCTTCTCTTCCGCGAGTCTACTGTTCTTTACGTAGCTGCTTATCCTTGGCACCTCTCCTTTTTTTTTTAATGAATAGCGCTTGCTCGGCCGAGACTAATTAATACGCGTCGACGTATAATTTGCTAATTAAAAAAGATGAACCGAGCCCCCTACCACTTTTCTACTCTCGACGTTTTTATCGAGGGTGTAGAGATAGTCCGTAAGAATGCGTAAGTATAGCTGGCTAAGCGAGTAAATTTGTTGGAAAGGGTAAAAAGTGGCTAAAGTAAGAGTTGCTGTATTATAGTCAGAGTATCAAGCGGTATTTATATACTTGACAGACTATTTAATAGTGTTATTTTCTTTTTTTTTTAAAGGATATACAAGAACTATTATTGTCGACGTGTTGGTTAACGATAAATAAAAAAAAGAAAGGTCATAACAAGACCTGATAGTTGTAGGCCAAACACAAATCGTATTTTTCGTTTTACAATACACACACGCATTTTTCAACTTCCATTCTCAAGCTTACGAGAAGAGATAGTTTTATCGAGTCGTAACATTCAGGTTACATCACGAGCTACTACTACTACTTACAACAACTCGGTTTTGCTCGTAAAAATCTCTTTCGACTGTATTCTTAAAAAGTCACACGTCTCTCCTCGTTTTTCGTCGAGTTGCACGTGCGTGCGATCGACATTAAAAAGACATCTACAAGAAGGTGAAAAGATAGTAGGTGAGAAGAAAACTTCAGGTGTCCTATATAAGATCACCAAGATCTTGCATCCAAGCGAAACCTCGTTGTCGTCGTCGTCTTCGTAGTTGTTGTCGTGGTGAGATGAAGGACCATTTACGAGCAGGCAAGCGCATCGAGCTGTCATGTCACGACTGCCAGTATTATATGCGTTACTCTCTCGATCTCCTCTGCGACAAGCCGTAAACGTTGTGCTTCCATACTTTTTGACGACGATAGAGGAGGAGGAGGTATGTATACGCGCGTCAAGCTTCAGCATAGCCACTCACACGTGTACGAGCTATGAGTTTAGACTAAAAAAAAGGTGGGCATACGTCGCTTTTGTGGTGGCTGTGGTTGTCGATGGAAAATGGCCCTTGGGAAATTTAGATTTATTGCTGTTTGGTCGAGCGTATGCACAGAGAGCTGGACGTACGAATACGGATTTGTACATCTGAGAATGTTATGGCTATACTGTATGTATGTGTATGTGTGTATCTGTGAAATTGATTGTGATTCTCGAAACCCTTTTGTTTCTATTGTTTTGGAACCACGAGCTTGAGGGTTATATTCTATTTGCTTCGTTCGGTTTACCTCTCTTTTTTTTACAAACTTTTACAATACCCTTGTTAAATTTTTTTTTTTTTTTTTATATTTGTATGATCAAAAATATTTTTTTTTTATTTTAACCCTTGTATGTTTTTACACGGTTTTACTTTATAAAGGATAACATGGGTAAATGTTTCAAATTTTTGTATCCCGTAACTTTTACTGCCGTAAAAATAATTATGAATTTCGTTGAAGTGAATGCTATTTTTTTTATGGCGATATGTACTGGTTAGCTTGAGCCTACACATCCACAAGTAACATTTTGTTACGGACTCGCATTTTCAGCGTCAAATTTTTATCCGCTGTATTTAGAGCGTCATAAAATAACTTCGTCACTTTTGTTTATCAGCAGTTTATAAAAAGACATCCACACATATACAGTTAACTCATCCATCGAATAGAACGAAATATAAACGTATTTTTACGTTATCTCGAGCGATTTGATGAAAATTGTAAATAAGGAAATAAAATGACACGAGGCGCGCGCCCCCTATATTTACTAGTATATTTCTCGTGATTTTTCTCGCTTCACAGCCCACCTTTTTCATGCTTTCGACGAACAAAATTTTTCCGATGTTTGTCAACGGTGCAAAAGAGTACCAACGTTATACTCACAACAACGTCAAGGGTAATAAATGCTTTACGTCCCTTTTCACGCCCGGAACAAATACCTTGTTTTTTTTTTATCTATACGCAAAAATATATCAACAGTTCTCTATGATGTTGATTGTGCCAATAAAAATATTAACTCGATAAACGCGCAAATCTTGTTTACGATCGCTACGGGGAAAAGAAAATTATAAATAACTGAATAAACTCAAAATTTATTCATTTAAATTTATATAAAATTACGTGAAAAATTTAAGTATTGTTAGTATTATAATGATATGCAAGAAGCCAAAAATGACATCTTAATCCAAAGTGCTTTAAAGATTTTTGAAAATCTTTTAAAATATGCATGTTCATTATTCGGAGAGTAATTTTCATCGTCTCGCCATCAACACTTCAACGTTTCATTTTTTCAAGACCTACACATTCTGTCCTGGAAAATGATGTCGACTGAAAGTCGAAAACTAATTTATTTAACGTATTATCTAAGGCTCAGCGAACAGCTTTTCTCGGTATTTTTCTCCTCCTCCTCGGACACATGACAAAAATGTCAGTAACAGGGCATGCAAGACCCTTTTTCTCTTTACTCCGCTACTCAGACCTTTTAATTACCGGCGTTAATTTCCATCTTTGCTTCTAGTGGCGTTCCGCACGACGAAGGGGTTGACAAAAATTTTTATCCAGAGATCTGGGAACGAAAGAAATTAAACGTCCCGCGTTCATCACAGACCGATTGTATGAAAATGAAGAGCTAACAAATGAGAACGACTGCTGGCTTGACGCCCCGTATGGAAGGACTATCTTTCTTTTTAATTATTCTATTCTTTTAATTTATCAAGCAAGCGTTGACTTATTTATTTTAAATGCAATGGCTTGTAAGCAATGCACACTTAAAATTTATTAAATGAATTTTTTTTGTTTTTTTTGTTAACGAATATTTTTTATTGTTCGTAATTAATTCGTTAATTAGCTTCGACTTTGAGCTTTTGATTAAAATATGTTTGTAGGAAAAAAAATTAAATTGACTATATTTTAGCTAAATATAATGTAATCATGTATATAACGCGAGGCAAATTTCGTATAATCAAGTTACAATTTTTAAGTATCTTCATTTAAATTTTCTCCAAGAATTTCGTTTACTCATTATCCTACGACTAATTTTTTAAAGCGAAACACCCGGCTATTAATTTTAATATAATCAACTTTCTACATTAAAAAAAAAGAGAATAAAATTGCAAGTAAAACATTTAAGCGAAGAATAAAAAAAAGCATGTTCGCAAACGTCTACAAAGCACGCCGCATTACATCGAATAATCAGTGCATAAGTGCATCTATATATAAGACTGCACTTCGAACGTGTTTCGCGCGTTAAATTTAAAATCGCGTTATTAAAATTTTTTCGTAAAAGCCTCCGGAGAGCTTGGCTTTAGCGCAAGCGCTTGGCCTTATTGTTATTCAAATAAGGATATTAAAGTTCACCAATGCCGAACAGACTTTGGCTTTCACATTGGCCCCGTAAAAAAAAAGAAGAAATAAAAACACAAAGCTGCATAGTATAAAACATCATTTTTTATAAAAGCCGTGGAAAGAAAAAAAATGTATCGTTTTTAAATCTATTCTGTCTTTTTGCTTATGATTGTACTGATTTATATTTAAATTTGAAAAAAAAAACTTTTTTAGATTGTAAATAATCAATTTTTAAAAATCCAAACTACACTCATAATCTTTTTATCAAGTAAATAAAACTAAAAATAACAAATTTATTTTTGTCGTTATTAAAACAGCAGAAGCTCGCGCAGGCTAAGCTAAAACGGGGCTCAATAATTGGGAAAGGACCCCAGCAGCATCGTTCCTTCTGTTCCATCCCACGATATTCCAAGAGAAAGCGGCAGCAGCAGTAGAACGACGTTAATGCATCCCGTGAACGATATTACTCCCCCATCCTCCCCTCTGTTCTGCATTATACAGCAGGGAGCAAGCGAACCTCGACAGGCGCACGCCAGTTCGACTCGACGCGCTATACTTGTGCCCCACGAAGAAGCTAGTGGCAGAGGGGGGTTGGTAAGGTGAAGGAGAGAAAGCTTAACCGAGCGTAGAAGATCTCGTTTTCCCGCGATAATTCGACGCGAGCGCGGCTTATATAAAGGATCATTGAGCGCGGAGTATAAGCTCTACGTTGTCTTTTTCTTTTTCTTCTTATTCTTATTCGCTTTGAATTTGAATTCGCGAGAGCTGGAGTTTGTAGAATTTGCTTGATTTGCGGTGGTCTTTTATGAGTTTACGAAGTGCTGGGGCAGAATACGAGGAATATGGCACTAATTTTACGGATGGATTGATCGAGTGTAGTGGAAGTAGGAGTACGAATTTCGATGGTAAAAAATTTTTGAAGGTAACGGATGATGGTTGAAGTTTTTGAAAAGTATTTGTAATAAGAGTGGGTAGTTTTCTTGAGAGCTTTTTGAAGAGGGTTGTAAAAAGGTAAAAGTTAAAAATTTCAGCTCGATTTGCGTCTGTTATTTGTCAAGTTGGATACATTTTGCCGTCATAAGAATTGAAGAGGACAGGGTAAAACGGAGACTCTTCTGGCAATTACATAAGTTATCAGTACCGAAAAGTTTTAGCTGAAATTGCATCAAAAATGAGAGAATGGCTTCTGGATTCGAGGATAATTTTCGAAAAGTCTATTACTTATGCAAAAGGAAACTCGAGACTTTAGAGTTTAAATATTTGTTGGCTTAATAATACTCGACGCGTTTTCTTACTTTTTAGTACAAAACTAAAGAATCAGACTTTAATTATTTGAAACAGGCTCGATTTTACAATTCAGTTGTCTATTCAAAAAATAAAATTTTCATGCAAAAAGTTGTACGGTTAACAACAATATAATATAGAATTTTTTATCAATTATTTTGAGAAATAATTTTTAAATACATTTTTAACTTTATAATCTTTCACAAAATATCAGAAAAACTCTATACCGGTCCTCTTATTTATACTGTTTTTAATTAACAGGTCTCATATAAACAGAGCCTTCATATGAAACGTAAATAAGACTCTTAAGCCAAACTTTACGACCGAAGGTTAACTTAAGGGTCGAAGTTACTTATGAAAGTTTCACAGAACATAAAGAGTAGCACACTCGCTAGCTGAAATCCCACATATACACTCGAGTGTACGTATATAGAAGAAGAGGAGGGAGAGAGAGAGTCAGCGAGCAAGTCAAAAGTAGCGTCAAAGTGCGTGGAGCTGGAAGCCCCTCTTCTTCCCTTTCTTTCTGTCCCCTTGTCGGCTTTAAAGATGCCGTACAAAACACGCCCGACCCAGGCGACCTTTGAATTTACCCAAGTTCCGCCACGGCATTCATAATTTCGCGGGCGCGTGCAAGCGTTACCTCTATACGAAGATAGACGAATTTACCCGCTGTGGAGCCACGACGAAAAGAAAAAAAAAATGGAGTAAGAAACAAAAAAATACTGAGCTTTTCACTGCCTTTTGCTCTTGCCTAAGGCTACGCGGATGCAAGCTCAGTGTGTGAAGTTACTTTTTTTTTTTTAAGGCTTTCTCGCTTTTTGACGAGTTTTGACTTTTCAAAGCCAAGCTTCTATGTACTTATATTTTTCTTTAATTTTTTAATAAGTTTTTATGCAATATTGCATGAAATATTTGAATGCAGTTAATATTTATTTCAAAATAATTAATTAGATAGTGAATTTTTATATGTAATTTAACATAACAAGCCAAGTAGTAAGTAGAAATAATATTTTATAAAATGGTAAAAACATTTATATTTTAGGAAAAATTACACCATTCACTACTCACTATTCGAAATCTAAAATAAAATTTAAATTTTCACATATCTACGAAAAGGTAAAAGAATGAAAAAAAGAAAAGACAAAGCACGGCAGCGAATTTCACATTTCTCCTAGCGCAATAAGCGTAACAATCGGCCATAGCCAAGCCATGCAAGCCTTCCTCCCAATTCCCGACTGAAAATTCGTTCGAAAAAGTCGACGTAGCCGTCCATCCATCTGTCCATGCGTGCATCCGTATAACACAAAAAAAGAAATGGAAAGATAATCTCGAAAGAGAAAGAGAAAGAGAAAGAGAAAGAAAGAGACAGAAGAACACAACGCGAGTGCCGAAACAAGATAACGGGATGAATTTTTCAAGCATCTGTGCGCTATCTGTGCGCGCTACCACCCTCGAGCTGCTTTTTCGAGTCAAGCTCCAGAGCCATTATTATTAATATCAACGCGGCAGGATTAACGAGGCACAGACGTTACTCCGCTTTGATGTGCCGTGTCTTCAATTTAGAATGCAATTTTATGAGACGCCTGCCATAAAGCTACCCCGAGGAGGACCACCGACGAACCGGAGAATAAGAGAAAGCTTTTGCAAGCTCTCTGCTCGGGCTATTGTTCACTTGAACTTTCTGCGATCTACTCTACTATACGAGAGCGTGCTTACGCTAATATTTTTATTAAAAGTTTATGAAAAGTTGGAAATGCTAAAAAATAATGTTTCTTTGATTGTTAATAAAACGAATTTCATTTATATTTAGAATTATATGTCGCATGTCTGAATTTAAATATTTTAAATTTAAATAACGAGAATAATAAATAAATTAATTGATCTTTAAAAAAAAAAAAAGAAGTAGATGACCAATTTTCCGCAGTAAATCTGATCTTAAGATTACTTTCATAAAAGCGAACCGAGTAAAAACATAACCGCATTTATATAGGGAGCGCGAATAAAAGGAAAAGAGAAATAAATAGCCAATCTCGTTATGTATAAGTCTTTGAGCGCAAAGAAAGAGGCGTAAAGTGGGAAGCTACGATCAAATCAAAACGCAACGAGACATAAATAAATAAAATAAAAAGAAAGATACAAAAAAAAAAAAAAAATTACGCGATACGGTTATGAGAAATGAAGTAGGAGGCAATTAAGCATCAAAAGAGTTGACAAATGGTCTTATAGACCACAGAAATTAATGCAAAAAGGGTATATATTTGAACAAAGCGAAAGGGTCAAACTCGAGATATCTACTTAAAGTTTTATGTTGATGCGACATGATTGCATAAAACTGAACTTTGCTATATAGCTGCAGCTAAATCTAGTAAAGCGTTCAAGGGGTAGACGCCAAGTAAAATTGAATATATTAATCAATAAACAGTTATCCGGAAAATTTTGCAGATCTTGTTAGCGATTAGTTCAAGCAGCTTAAGCATATTCTAAGTTAAGGGGGTACTGGAAAGTTCCGTCATATATTGTTTGTTTCGTATGTAAATTATTTAATGTTGTTATTTTTCAGAAAATAATTAGTCACTTTGCTCCTGATTCAATAATAAGTGATTAAATGTGACAGTGAGAAAACAGATAATATTCGACAAATTAAATAAAACATTAATAATATATTAAATCTTTTATAAAAATTTAACGATCGTATAAAGAAAGTTTTTCTCAACAACAGTAGCTTTAATTTCCATGCCTTTATTCAGCCTCAGTTACCCAACCTCGTAAATCATCTCAGAGTTTTAAGGTAATTTTTAAGTATTCATTTTATACGCTACCGCATATTCACTTTGTGGGTACGAGTGAGAGCATAGGTATGAATATAAATTAGATAATCATAAATTTTTTAAATTAACAACCAGATTAAAATCCTCACATATTTAATATATCAGTAAACTAACAATATTGTTATAAATAAATTTTGTTTAACACTTCATCCCTATAAAAATTTCTCAATTTTTCTATTTCGAAGTAGTAACAGTCGCGTATGGTCAGACACGCTCGTTCAACCTATAATTCCTCCAAACCACCCTCTCCCTTTTTTTTATCTTCTCACCTCATCAAAATTCATGAATTTCTAATAAATCCCAAGCCAGTATCAAATCGAATTGGCTCTTCATGCTGATCGAGTCGTAAATTGCCTGTCAAAACATCTTTCTCTGAGAAGCCTCAAGGCTAGCAAGTCTTTAAACCATACGCTATGCGAACGAGGATTGGTACACGGTGACTCTCTCACGCGCAATCACTGGGAATGATACTCAGTAATGAAGGCCTGCGCATCTCGTAGCGATTTAATGGGAAAGGATCGTAAAGCCAATTGGACTTGCGCCACGTACACACATAGACACATATCGTATGGCGCTTAGAAGGCAACGATCAGTCAAGCGAGCAAGTGACACGACACCGATCGGCTCTCGCACGCTTATTTCAGTCTTCTCCCTCGTACCATTAGCACCGGAGATTAAAGCGTCCTCCTTCGCGTTGCTGTTGAAGAGGAAAAGGAGGAGGAGTGACAAAACAGTAGGGTAAGCTTTGGGGTATACGTGCGGCAGATTGGTATCGCTTCGCCGAGGGAGACGAGAGAAACCGAGAGACGAACTTGGCTTTCGAATTCGATGCACTGAAACGAGCTAACCATTTGCTACTAAAACTGTGAAAGACCATGTGTAACGATTGAGTACTACAACACAGCTGCTGTTATTTCGACAATCGTATGTCATAATATTTTTCAACATTATATAACAGTTTATTTATTTTTTTTTTTTCGTTTTAAATCACTCGAACTCGAGAGTTCACGGGAAATCAATGATACACTGCTATGACAAATGATACGTTCATATTCGTGGAGCTCGTGAAAATATGTCACTGCGTCTGTTTCCGAACGAACTATCGGGTACATAGCAGCCCCTTTCCACAAAAAAGAAAGGATCGTTTTTCTCTGTTCTCTAACCTCCCCACATAGCCTTTTATTTCCGTACTCACAGAGAGAAATTCGTGTCTTGGAGTTTCTATCAACGTGAAAGAGAAAGAGAAAAGAAAGGAAACAACACACAGTATATATACTGGTTGAAATCGCGCCACCACCTGCCAATTTCACGTTTCCGGTGGGTTGAACATGCTGCTGCTACTGCTTGGTAGTGCGCATAGCAAGCAAAGAGAACCGGCTCTTATCACGTGTCTCGATATGCTTTCTTGTTTACTTACTAGAACGGGGAACCTTACTTTGCTATACACAGACGATTCAGACACGCACAATTGACGGAGATGGGGATCGCGATACGTGACGTTTCTTCGAGAACGGTATTTCCCTTTTTAGCTTTGGTTCATACTAGCTAGATAATGGTATGATTAAAATTTTGTAAGATGAGTCACGGTATCAAATATAATTTTTTTTCTAGATAAAATTGAAAACGTATATTTGAAAGGTAATTACTTATATACATTTCTCCGACGATAAATCTTTTTCTTTCAGTCGTCTCGTAGTAACCCGAAGACAAAAAAAAAAGCCCATAGTTCCGCGAATAATCGAATTTACAAAGATCCTCGCTTTATACCTTCAAAGTAAAATGCAATAACGCAGAGAGACAAAAATCCCCTTTTCACCATCTCCGCTCCCATTAATAAGATCTTCGTCTTACAATTCGCTTTCTCACAAACACAATTCTACTCAACCCAAGTTTATCGAGTTTACTTTTACAAAAAAAAAAAAAAAAATTGATTTCTCTCGAAGCAGAATTCTACAGTACACCAAGTATAGAATTCGACATAAAAAAACATACCAGCAGTAGCATCAGGAGAAGAAAAGTCGTGTCTGGTGGCGGCGCATCTTACTCGAGTTGTTGCTAGAAAAGCAAATAAAGCTAGCAGGGGATAGGACGAAAGGGTCTTCGTCGTCGTCGTCGTCGTCGTTGGTACATAGCTGCCAACAAAACGGGGTAATTCGATTCGACGCGCCCGCGTCAACGGCGAAACAAATCGAGACGGAAGTCGAGACGCCACAGCGACTGTTCGACAGAGAGAAAGAGAAAGAGAGAGAGAGAGACTTTACCAACCCGACCTCACCATCCCACTGTTAAATTTATTATTCAGGAGGAAGGTGGGTGGTGGATGGGTAAGGTGATTTTGTTCGACCATTGGAGCGACGAGTAACTTACGCTGAGATTCACCGCGGATATATAGTTCAAGAAGCGAGCAGTGGTCTTGATCGATTTCAGCAGCGAAGCTTTCTCTCCCTCTCTCTCTATATATATGTGCTGCACGATTGTCTCGGGTAAGCTTGACTCCCCGACAACAATTTTGACTCTGTTAAAATCAAAGTTTCACTGCGGTCTTCGGGCGGTTTCTTGATAAATTGCTAGACTGGCTGATCGTTCAAATTTAGATATCAGCTAAATTTATCAAAAAACAAATCATACCAAAACATAAATGAACTTTTTTTTCCTCCTTTGTACAAATGTAAATTCCAGATAAACTTGCATTGAAATCGATGTAAGCGCAACAGCTAGCACCTTAACTCAGTTGAGCCGCATCTAAGCCAGTCGTTATTAGCAGCGTATTCAGGCGAATTCACAGCAGGCGGCGTGAGCTTGCAGCTGCAAGTCGAACTTTCAATTTACATCCAAGCGCCCTTCGGTACAGAGCGCGATATTAGCCCTTGGTATGAAAGCGACAGAGCTTTAGTTTCCGGAGCCTGGTTGAAGCAGTAAGGTGGCCAAGCGTGCACGCCATTTGCTAATCGAGTCTTCCGGTCCGAGAACCGCAGAGCATGTGATTTAGGACCGATTGACGCTGGCCAACACATACATGTAAGCTGGCAAATAGTTGAGGTCGATGTCACGTGCTTTTTGTGTTGCTTCCGTAGATACCGAAATCGACGTGAGGGAGATACGGATCCTTTTGATGGATCGGTTAATTGTTTGGTCGTGGTTGGTGCGATTGTCTCTTTTTTTTATCCGATGCGGTGAAATGATATCCTGGACGACGACGACGACGAAGAGAGATGATTTATCGGAGGTCTAGCTTGGTTGAATATTGACGTCTCTTCAGTTTGAGAGCTTTTCCAATATTCTTATCTTGTGTTCCTTTTATTTCGTTACACTTTATTTTTCTTTTTATTATTTTTATGCATCGTAATAGCCGTTGATTGATGAAGAAGGTAAAACGATCTACTTGAATACTTGAATTCTTTTTCTTTTTTTCATTTTATGTGACGCCTTAAATATCCTTAGTAGCATAGAATAATGAAAAGCTTATGGAAATGATTTAGTAGCCATTAAAAAATTTTCAACTTTTTCATACTATTCATTATAAGCACTTAATTTTTTTCTCGAGTCTTCTAAAAAAAATAATCATTTGAGTAATTTAATTGCAAAAACAAACAATATACCAACTCATTTCATCAGAACAAAACAATTTATACCAACTCGTACATACACACGTATACACTTTAATCCAGCAAATCTAAGCTTTTGAAAAAGCATATAGAATCAGCGAGAAAGGTAACAAATGAAATAACGTGCGACCGTTAAAAGTCGTTGACTTTAATTATTCCCACGAGAAAAAGTGAGATAGAGAGAGAGAGTGAGTAAAAAGTTGCGCACAATAAAAATTCCCCAGAGTCGTAGTGGGGCGTCTCGTAGGCACCGCTACGGACTTGAAGCTGTAAGCGCAGCAGGATATAAGGCAAAGCAGGAAGAAGCGGCCCAAGCGCAAGCACTTCGCTGCAGTTCTTCTCACCTTTTCGTAACTTTATGAAATGACGAAGGGCCGCTACATGAAGCAGGGGAGATTGAGGAAAGGAGAAGGTAGCATCTACGAGGTGGCGAGTATAAATGATGTATATAGAAAGAAAAAGGAAGCTCTTAAGACGTTATTTACGATATGCGCGAGAGGTGGATGCTGAATCTTGGCGTCTTTTTCTCTCGCCTATTCTCTTCTGGACTAAGGTTTATCTGATTTGAAAAGAGCCTCCGGTCTCTGTTACCACGAGCGACTTGGACTAACGCATAGGGTCGAATTTAATAAGGATTACGGCACGTCCGACTTTTGAGGATAATAAAGAAGTTATATTAAATTCAGAGAGAGAAAGAGAGAGAGAGAGAGAGAGAGATTCTTTGTGAGAAGTCCGCTACTGAAATATTTAATGTGAGTATTGCAATAAAGTTCGATAATTTATAGAAGTTTCGGCTGAAGCCTACTTAAGTACTTGCGCAAGCTCGCGCACGCATACAAGTTTCGTTCTTGAATTTAGGATGATTTTCCGAGTAATTTAAAGTAATTTCGAGTAAAATAACTTTGTGTGATTGTCAAGTGTACCGAGTTTGCGCTAAATTAAATCTAAACTTCAATTAGTGAATCGATTAATGTGTTTAAAAGAGATTGGTAATGGATCGCATAATTGCATCTGTGTAATTTATTTCAGCGAGATAAAATTGAAAAAATTTTTATGAATATTTATCAGGTGAAAAGTAACTATGTCTGTATTAATTTATTTTAAAGAACATTTTTAAAAAAAAAATTATAATAATACGATAGAGACCTTTTAAAACGTTACGTAGGTTGTACACATATGAAAACTCAAAATAGTCGAGTATAAGAGAATCCAAGACGAGAATAGGCAACAACGACAACAACAAGCTTTAGATAAAGCTCGCACGTGGCTATGGTAAGAAGCTTGCTAGGTAGGGGAGGTGTGAATTTACCTACGACGCTATTCACTGAAATGGTTGCTTTGCTCACTTTTCTCTCTCGCGTGAGCATCGGCGAAATGGCGGCGGCTTTGCTATTGCGAGCAATTTCAAATGCGCAAAGTGGACTATTTCAGACAATTTCAAGGCAAGGCGAATGAAAATTTTTATTGCCGATCAGTGAAAGCGACGGTAGAAGAAGCGTCGCGATATTGCTTGGGGCCTGATCTCTCTTTATTTTTTTTTTCTTTCTTTTTGCTTTTAGAACAGTAGGAGGAAGGGAAGGGGCTAACGGAGATGTACGTACCTGGAAAGGGGATGCTAGTGGGTGAAACGAAATTTTTTTTTATAGTTCATAAAAAAAAATACAGAGGGGCTGGAGGGGAGTAAAGTAAAAAAAAATTCGTAGTCGATGCAGTTTATTGGAAAAGCGCGGCTTCTGCTCTACAAACTACGAGGGCGCGCTTTTTTACGACAAGAGAGGCAGAGGAGAAGAGAGAAGCTTGGTTCCTGTAGTTTTTGATTAACTGCGGTATTTTTTGTTATTACTTTTTTTTTGGTAGAGTTTCAAGGTTGGTAAAAAAGGAAAAAAAAAAATAAAAGTTTTCAATACACGACGCGGCACAAAATATTTTTTCAAGTTCTTGAAATTAAAACGAGCGTTGAAAAGAACGGCTGCCAATCAACTTGAGTGATTCTTTTATAATTGAATAGCTCCAGGAAGTATCTAGAGTTGTAATCAATACAGAGTGTGTGTTTCTATTTAATAAAAGGGTATATTTCTATTACGATGTAATAGTTCTTGTCAGGATTCATTAAATAAATTGAATTGCCTATTAATATTGCTACAAATACTAATATATAAATGTTTCTATAATAGCATTGACTCGAAAAAATAAAATTTAATCATTAAAAAAAAAAAAACATTTTAGAGTATCCTCTTTTCATACGAAATTTCTATCTATTTTACACTTCCGTGAAAGCGCAGCCAAGAGAAATCTTAACTATTAGCTGTAACAAGAAAATCCAAGAGACAAAAATCGTCGGCACTCGCGCAAAGTCAAGATAACAGATAGCAATCAGTTTACAGCCATATCGTCAAGATAAAAAAAAAAAACAGAGTAAGAAAAACACCTATATAAGGCTAAAAAAAAATATGTACAAATGTGTCAGCGTACCTTGTAACCGAGATAGGCAAGTAGCAAAGCTTCGGTAAGCGAAACAACAGCAAGCATAACTTGGATGATCCAAAGCTCGAAAGGCCGATGGACCCATAATATGGCATCCCAGTTGATGGTTGGATGTTCCTGAAATTCTTCCTCCGTGAGATTCTGGGATAGCAGGAACTCGGTCTTGTTTCCAGGTGTGCAGCCATAACTGTAACGTGCATTGCCACCGAGACTTTGAAAGGCGAGCAATTTCGAAAGCTCGAATTGGTATGGTTAACCTACCTCCTTCTTTCTTACTTATCAGAAACGCTTTCGAGTAATGCTACTACATATTGTGCACACACACACATATATATGTATGTGGGCGAGGAGATTGAGTTTTCTTTTGGATGTTCAGCAACGCGATTTCTTGTGTGTATATAGTTTTTCTAGAATCTTTGCTTGAGCAAAAGCACGTTTTTTTATGTATAAGTTTTTTATAAGACTACACTGAGAAAAAAGTTTTATATATATATTACTGATTGAAGACAGTAAAATTTACTTATTTCTAGTTATTTGATAAATCAAGTAATTTTCACTAAAAAATCCAGTAATCTTTACTTTTATGATAAGTAAAATTTACTTGGTTGGTTAGTTTTTACTTTATAATCCAATAAGTAAAATTTACATAAGATGCTTTACTTGCCAGAAAAAGTAAATTTTACTCAAGTTTTCTGTAAACTATACAAAAATTTTCTCTCAGTGTACTTGATTGGTGACCGAGCTTAATTACGTTGCTCTTGGATTAATTAAGGAAATCGTTTCGCGATTCGACTTACTTTGCCATAGAATCAATAAATAAGAACGACAAATTCTCATCAACAAGATTGTATATTTTGTTAAAACCGAAACGAAAAGCCTCTTTGTTTTATAATTCATTGGTATAGTAGCCGATGCATTTTACAAAATAAAAAAGACTGAATTTAAATCGTAAAGCTACCGGATTTAAAATTCCATTATACGTCGTTGTAACGAAACACGCTGGCTCTCAGGATAGAAAACTATTTTTACGCTTATCAACAATCCACGTTAATTTTATTTTTATCTTTACAAAAAAAATTTGAAGCAAAAAATAAAAAAAATTATATCAACGACCAATCACTCCAAAGCTTTTTATGTATTAGAAATAAAATATTCGTTATTTGTAAAATGGAACATCCTTAGGAAATATAAATTTCGATAATCTCTTTTCATGCCCCATATAGCCGAAGCACAAATAAGCATAAAGTACCTTTAAAACCGAGGCTAAAGGCGCACGCGTTTATATATCCACCCTCCTCCCATACAACGAGTCTACCGAGTTTATCCGAGCGCTACTACGAATTTCGCTCCCGGATACATCCATACGCATATCTACTTTTTCCTCTGTAGTTATATAGTAGCATTGCTTTGCTCTTCCGTTCGCTTTTGATATCGTGGGAAAGAAGGAGGAAGATCATCATCTTAGCATCTGCTCTTGTGCAGACGAGAAAAGCAGTTTGCTCGAACGCAAATAATTTCTTTGCTAAGAAAGTTTTCGGCTTCTCTGTATGTGCATACCATTTATATACTATAAAAGATAGAAATCTACGTTGTGTTTGATACAAACAGTATCAAAGTATACTAACTATATAACTAAGCGAAAGAAATATCTTATGTATTTAGATATAACTCTAAGCTTAACCTACGCTCGTTATAATATATCCACGAGGTTTTAAAACGAAAATATGTATATATTGAAAAGTATATCTTACCAAGCTGCAAACGTAGGATCGCTGTCGGTGATTACTCGGAATATGTACAGAAAGCATGTTAGCAGTTTAAAAAATAGATTGGCCAATCGTATTCTAAGACCTGAAAAAAAAAATAAATACAAAATCATCAGATCAACATATCAAAAAACATCTCTTTTAAATACTATACAAATTTCTACAATATATCTCAATTTATGAGTAATATAAAGTCGAATATGCAACCAAAATGCAAATTGTTCAAGTTCCACATATTCAAGAATCAAACCTCTATAACCCCACTTTCACCACGCCTCCAAATCCCTTCATCATCCCACGCGAACCTTCTCTCCTCTCTCTAACCCTTTATACAAAAGACCAAGCGCAACACAACAGCAAGTAACAGCAACTGCAGCAGCAGCCGATACATTCATCATCGCTAAAGCATCGTAGTAGGACAAGTACAGGGGTATGTTGGCGACTATATGCTTGTGTTGTGCGTCGTAGAGCCGAAAACGTCGCAGTTTGCAAATGTTTACAGGGTGGCAAGCTTGCCGGACTAGCCGAGGACTGCCGTGGTTTCCCCCGGTATTAGACAAAGGCTCTCTTTACTCTCTACCCTTTCCTCTGCCTCCCCCCTTCCCCCTCTCTACCTTACGGTCAGTAGGAGTGGTGGTTGCACTAGCCTCGAAATCGACAGTTTCGCCCAAGGGCTGTATTAGAGCGCGAATGTATGTGTATGCATGCATGCATGCATGCATGTATGTGTGTGTGTACGGGAAAGCGTATACGCGCGAATTTCACTTTGCTCTACGGTGAGGCCGCGCGTTCACGGCAGGTTGAACGCGCTATGGCTGAAACGAAGGTATGAGAAGAGAGAGAGAGAGAGACGAGGAAGGAGGTACTGTTGCTACTGCAACCCGAGTTTTGGCCTGCCATTGTTCTAGCCATTTGAAGCGTTGCACACCTCGATTTCTGCCTTTCTCTCTCTCTTACTCACTATGCTTCTGACACTGTAAGCTGCAAGCTGCGTGTTTCTTCGGTTGTTGGACGGTTACGATTGGTTTTCAGAACCAAATGCTTGTCATGCAAAATACATGTAGGTTTCCTTGGGGAAAGGCTAGTATGTGTTCACTCTGGTAATCTGAATGAATATAGCTGTTACATTGCGATCGTAATGTCAAAGTTAAAATTGATATTTAAGTGATAGAAATTTTTATCAATTTTTATATTGTTTTTTTTTTTGTTTTTTTTTTTTTTGGTAATAAAGTTAAATATCGAAGATTTGATTTTATATGAAATATAAATTTTTTTACGAGTAGAGCTAGGATAAAATTTTTATTTTAAATTATTACGCAGTCCACTTATTTTTATCTTTATCAATGTAATTTGAAAAAAAATGAATATTTTATCTTGCTTTTTTGATTTTTATACTTTGCCCAGAATAATCCGACGTGCATAAAATATAAAATTTGCATAATTCCGTAATAAAAATTAGTAGGAGATAAGACTTTTTAGGCATCACATGTAAAAGTAGTATTTGTAATTATCCAGATCAAAAATTCATGTTTAAATTATCTTTAAAATTTAAGCAACCTAAGCTTTTCGTAGAAAATTTGATAATAATTATTACCATTATTATTTTAATTAAAACAACAAGCAAGTACTTTACAATTTTCTCAATTCTCGTATTTCACTAGTAAACAATCAAACTTTAATTTATAAGAACAACACAATTAAGCATTCGCACTTCATTTCGCAATTGCTGTGATGCTTGAAAAGGCTGAATGGTTCTAGGCAGCAGGCCAACTTTCCTAATTACGATTTATTGTCCCTTACGTCCTCATACGTAAAAATTCAGCTGGCTTTTGTTAAATCCGCTTTAGCTCCAGACATACGTAGAAGTAAAAAGAAAAAAAAATTTCTTGCTTGGCCATAACACAAAAAACAAAAAAAAAGTACCACTTAAAACAAGATGAATTTCATGGGAAGGCAATGCGGCGGACCGAATAAGCTTAATGGACCAAAGTTGCAGCAATACGCTGTTTTATGTTTTTTTTTGTATGGATCTTCGCTAGTCCAACGACTAAATTTGCCAAAATAAATATTTTTCTTATTTATTTACAAATTTATATACAGCTTAACAAAAAATATTTGTTTAAGAAAACAAGTTAGAGTTTTCAGGATTAACTCAAGCCATTTACATTTCAAATGCTAGAAGTAAAAAAACAAAAATCTTTGAACTTTATGACTATTCGCATTCCGTACACGTAAGATAAACTATGATCTTTCAAGACGTCCGATAAAACAAGTCGCGGTCAGTAACCGTAGCTACTTTAACCTCTACCAACTTTCATCTTCGTCCTCGATAGATTCAAGATTATAGTGTCTCATTGAGCAAACTCGTCATCAACACCTCTCACCCATCACTCTCGATTCCCCCTTTTTTCACACACACACACACATACAAGTTTTGTCGTAAAATCTAACACAATAGGTTTAGGGAGTCGAAAAAGCTGATAACCGATTTCTAGCGCCTTCAAGTTTACCCCGGCATCCTTTTTTCCACATCCATGTGTAAACGTCACTCTCTATCTCTTCTTCGATACTCGCGTGTGCGACCTCAACCTCTCCTCCCCAATATACTCGCACGAATATGTCGACGTCGAGTTCTCTCTCTTTCTCATGTGGCTTTGCGGAGGAGCATCAGACTCTCCCTGGGGCATTTATCGGCTGGCCTTGTTTTATGAGGAAGATTATATTCCGCCATCCCCATATGATACGTATATATCAAGAAGCAGCTGCTGTAGCTGTGGCTATACTGAGACTCGGTTATGTATGGTCGCTTGCTCGAGATTATGTCGAGAAATTTTGGGAGAGATCGCGCTCGTTAGGATGATCTTTTTATTTTTGTCTGAAACCCCTGGCGTTCACTGCCACTTTATGCAGCCTTACTCTCTTTTTTGTACCGTACATGAGTAGAGGACTATTAGACTGGGTTCATGAGTTTGGAGGAATGGGAAAATCATCGACGTCTTTTGCGATAAACGCTGTGCTTTTAATACTTTTTTTTTATTTTATGAAGAGAAAATGTTTTGATGGGCTTTACTATCTAATTTACTCTTTAGTACCTAGTTAATTTTTTTCTTCTAATTTTACTAGATTGTTTGGTTAAATTATTTATAGTAAAATTTTGTATTTTTTTTTTTTTACAAAAATATTGGTAGAATGATTCTTTTCATTGTTGACTTTTGATAAGATTATAAAATATTTATAAGAAGTATTATGATTTGTTTAGAGAAAACAAAATTTCATGATACGATTGCTTGAGAAATTATCAAAAATACAAAAGCAGAATTTAATTATGATGATAAAACTTTGGAGTAAGTTAATGAAGAGTTTCTCTTGACACTCGTAAATAAAGCAGAAAAGCCAGAGGGTAAAGTTTAAAATAAACAACGCACGGGCCATACTTCATATTCGAAAATTTTGTTAATTAATAGTCAGTTTACGTGAATTCAAAGTTAAGCAGTTGTTTTGGTGATGTCTAGTTTAAACAAACAAAATGTGATGTTAAATATTTAAACTAAAATGAGATTTGGTAATGTACCAACATCGCGTAACAGAAAAATTCGAATAAACAGCACTAAAACCTTATACAATGCATTAAAAGTAGGTCCCTGAATTTTCTCATCAAAATAGTAGTCAATAAATTTTGTAATTCATTGAACAAATTTTAAAATACATTAAACTTTTGACCGAACTTATTAATCTTCTAGCAATTTATCAAAAATATTAACCAATGAAAAATAGTTTTAAAATGAATAACTGACTTATAAATTCTACAAAAGTACTCGGTCTGAAAATTCATTTAATACAGCTTAAATTGTTGAACAAAGTTTGTCGCACAAGAAGGTAAAACCAGATTTATTGCAAATTTAAAAGTTCTTTGTTTTTAACTCGCGGAAACAAATTTTTTTTGCAATCTGATGAAAAGGACAAAATTAATCCTTTTGCGCGTGAATCGAAGATGTACAAGGTAGAAAACGTTTGAAAGTAATTAACTTACTCGAGCGTTGGTTCTTGATGAAATAGAGCTGAAGCCGTTCCTTGAATGTGTTTTCGTTCACGTAGTACTCGACGCGAACTCTGAAATTAAAGAAAAAAAAAAGAATAAATACGTTTTATTAATTTCTCATGAAATGTGTTTTATAATTTTTATAAATTTTTATTCAAAGTTTAATTTACAGAGACATAAAATATAACATAATAATATAAATAATTAAATTTTTTTTTCATCGCATAAACTGTTCAATTTTATTTATTATTATTACTTAAAAATTGAAACGCAAGACTAGATTTGCCCATTCCCAAAAAATCTTTTTTTCCAAAAAATTCTCATGTATATATATGATTTTCTTGAAAAATCCAAAATCGCCTGGATTTACTTTGCCACTCACACATGGAAATACAAGAGGACAACGATGGCAGGAAGGCTTCGATAAGCCCCGAAGGTGAGACATAGCACGAGAGAAAGGGACAGGCTGCTTTTGATATCCACATCAGGGGGATAAGAAGGAAAAAGGAAAAAAAGAGAAAAAAAGTAAAAGAACGGAGGTTTCAGGACTTTGAATTGAAAATATTGGAATTGTCTCTCTGTTTCTATTTCAGATCTTGGTAGAGCTTGCTTGGAATAAAGAATATTTCAACCTCAAAGAGGACCACCATCTCAGCTATGTGTGTCGTTTCGCAGACAAAAAAAAAAGAAAAAAAAAATAAGGTCGATGTTATAATACGCATCGTTAAAAATTCACCATGACTTTTTTACTTTACTTAAAAACTTTTGCGCGTATAGATACGATCGAGAGGCGTATTTTTATTTTAAAACTCTTGGGTGTATAACAAATAAGTTGGGGGGGAGTATAACAGTGTGGTGTATAGTTAGTAGTAGTCATGTGGGTCATGCAACGGAAACGAGTTCGTGGACACTCTCAACCATTTGTCCCGAAGTCGATGTCTACCTGACGTCACGCAAAGAGAAAGAGAGAAAGAGCATGACGTAGACGTGATGTGGTTATCACAACTAAAAATAGACCGATAGTTCCATGTATACTTTAAAAAAAGAAAAAGAAGAAGAGGCAAGCTATTCAGTGATGGATTGAACGAATGATTGCTTTGACCTTTATGTTAAAGTCCGTCAAAATTTTGACGTAAGCATAAATTTCCTTTATACATTTACCCATTATTCGCGAATGTATATATACACACTCACTTTAATACAACTTTAATAACTTGAATATCTCTGAAAAAAGTATAATTCAATTAAAGCATTCAGCTTAATGGAGCGATAACTTCAACAACAGCAAAAAAAAAAAACCACGATCCAACATTTACAGCACACGTATTTTTTTGCACGATTGCATGTTAACAATCTCACATACTTTGTAATCGCCACCACTGAGCCGGAATACATTTTTTTTTTTTTTTCGTTTTTTTTCCATCCCGAAATATTTGATTTATTGCACACGGAAAAGACATTAATCACTTTCACATCGGCAAAATAGTGGGCTTTTAAGCCATGCGTATTAATATGTACATGTAGCATGTATATGCAGCCGATCCGCAGGTGCATATATATACATACATACGTATAGGAATATAAATGAAACGCAGTAAAACGAGATATAGGGTAGTATAGGGCCTATACACCCCTGGGTTAATGAAACAAAGTAATTACGATGAGAGACAGTGATAAGTGAGAGCTGCGTGTATGAGTGGATATACATGCATGTGTGTGTAAGTGTATGTGCATGTGTGTATAGAGTAGGTCGTGCAAAAACGTCGCATTAAATGCTATTGGTCACGGAAACCGATTGATCCTGGCCTCACGCATATTCTAGCTATATTACTATCCGAGCTTTAATCCTATGGTTATACGGACGTCGGAATATTTTCAAACAAACTCGACAGATTGGCAGAATGATTATGTTTTGCAATAAATAATATTGGTGACCTGTACTTTTAAACGATACTTGTACATCGTATTTATGGGATTATGAGATGGAAATAATTAATTAGTTCTTTAAACTCCAGCGGAATTACTATATTATTAGATATTTTATTAATGTGGTTAAGTATAATTTATCAAATTATGATCATTTGTCATTAAGTTGTTTACAAAGATATCAATTTTTATTTTTCTTTTATGTCAATACTCATTAAATCAATAAAATTATAACATGAAACAATGATCATTGTTTCACATCGTAAAAATAACTAATTTTCTTTTATGAGTCTAATTATTCAAGAAGTGTCGAGTGGTATAATTATTTTTCAATTACTTTGATAATATTTGTATAATACAAAAAAAAATATTGCTTTCACATAAGATCCATCTTATCCAAATACTGTATTTATGAGGGAATCAGACATCAAAGCAAAAAGAAATTGCCATTTATAAGAAAAAGTCTTGCATATACTATACTGTAAATCGCAAAAATCCGCTTCCAAATCCGCTGGCATTGAAACGAGAGCATACTGAAATCAGCCTATAGCTTTTACTCACAGTAACATTTACTGATACGAGGCGCTATAGTGGGCAAAGAGAAAGTTTCCAACTTTTGCAAAAGAAATCGCTGGAAAATTCAAATATGGCGATAGGAAAAATACAGTGTACAGTCAAACGTTACTGCCATGCCCTAAAGCTTCAGTCTTTATATTTGTACTCAAAAAAGATAAGAGGTTTTTCTCTTTCTGTACTCGTATAGATGAAGAGCAACTGCATGTTTCTTTTTTCTTTCTCTGCTTAAAATTTATTCAAATACATTTTGTTGTAAACATAAATTTTTATTATTATTATAATTATTATAAGCACTAGTATTTTTTTTTTTTAATTTTAAATCAATGACATAATATTGATGAATTTATAATAAACTTCAAGAAAATGTGTATTCATTAATATAATTACGCGATCACATATTACTATTTATATAGAGCTCGATCACTTAGTTTACACAAGCCACTGAGCACGCACAGCTCCCATCTACCTATATACATACATACATACATACACATCCTTCGCAGAAACTTTATAATATCTAAATACTATAAGGAAAATACCTATTCGTCATTAATCAATCAAGAGCAAAAGCAGCAGCAAAGTGATAATTAGTAACTAGCTATCAAAATTAATTAGCTCAGCTACGGGCGTTGGTGGTGGTGGTGGAGTTGCGGGCTTTAAGACAAAAAGAACCGCGAACTCGGCTTGAAGCAACAGCAACAGCAGCAGCTGTATATACCCAAAGCCGCACTAGACAGCCAAGCAATTTCTTGCAAGGGTTCGGGCCTCGGGTCCGCTGCTGCGGCTGGCATCTCGCGCCGTGGCTTCTGTATAACGCCGCCAACGCTCGGCCTTCTCTTCTCCGACAATTTAACAATCCCCCACAGGCCGCGATATCCCGTCGCTCGGCCAGGTACGACAATTAATCTCCCAGTGGGGGTAGATCAATCGAGCGAAAGAAGCTTCCTCCTCTGCTGCTGCTGCTACTGCAACTTGCTGGTCTTAGCTCAAGTACGAAGACTGACGGTGGAAGAGTAAGAGGAGGTGGAGGTCGCGAAAGATTAATCGATCTCTTTATCCGGGCAGACGCGCCTGCACAGAGTAAACCACATACACATACATACATATACCAGAAAGACCTTATATCCAATTGGACGATTGCTGACACAAAACGCGTCAACTGGGTAGGCTCTTTTTTATCATCCACGCTTACTGTGTGCCTTTTTTTTTTTATTTCTAAAGCTTTTTGCTAGAGTTTGTAAGCTAGAGAGAAGCAAGTGCAGTTCATTAAACTGCAACCTGACACGGTATTGGGTGACATGAATGAGAGCGACGTTGTTATTTCTATAGATAGAATGAGTTTGGTTTGTGAAAATACGGAAATCTATATAGTTTTTATATTAGCAGATAGTAATTTGTTTTAAGAATTATTTGAAAAAAATAGTTTTGCTGTTGTAATAAAATTTTACCTGGTAAACAATATTTCAAATGTTTATTTTGAAATATAATTTTTTAATATTTTGAAAAAATTTATATAGAGTCACGTACGACACACGTGCAGGGTAATATTTCTATGTAACAACAGCTAACAAACTATTTTTATACTCGCTTGAAAAAAAAGCAAAAAAGAAGGAAGAAAAAATATATATTTCAGATGAGTGGAGGATTAGCAACAACACAAGTATTTACTATACGTGTAGTATAGTGCAAGTTTAAAAGCCTGACCTTAGTCAGGAGTCCGCATTCACTTATCCTGACACACACATACACATAGCGTACCGTTTTCTTGCTCCTTTACTAGCTACGTGACCGGCTTTGTCAGAAGCTCCGCTTCTCTTGCCAGTTGTAGCTAACACACACTCTCGGCCAACATGTTGTTTTACGGGATAAATTGAATCGCTTTCATCGTTTTTCTGTTATCTTACTGTGTACTTTCGATAGTCGCTTATGTTTCTAATGGGACTGGGCTACTTTTCATTCTTTTTTTTTTCTTTTTTATTATGTGTTTTACGAAATATATTTAGTTTTTAGGTCAAAATAAATGTTTATTTTTCTTGTTTATCAAATAAAATAAAGGTAAAAATATACTTTTCATTTATAATGATGCAATAAAGATAATAATAAGTAAATAAAAAGAAGAAAAAAAATTAAAAAGTTGCGATACTTTTTCCAACCAATTGGTTATTCAGTCTGGATATCAATAAACAGAAACACGGTAAATATAAACGTGTACGAACACATAAAAAGTTAAAGAACTTGCTTTAATTGCTTTTGTATGCCAGAAACTCTCCCTCTACAATAAACTTTACGAAACTTTACAAAACATTCATATTTCAATAAAAGGTTCAATAGAAAGACCAACAGAAAGTTGTTAAATTTATGATTTCTTTTCTTTTTTTAACATTTTGTTTCAACAACAATTTCAACGTATTTACAAGAATATGAATACGTTATCACTTGTATGATTCTACAATGAAATTTCATATTAATGCATTTATATACGTATACAATTGCAGTTATGTGCTCAAAATTTTCACGTAGCTTCGACTTGACAAATGGCAATACAATTTTTCTCGATTTAAAGTTTAATGCAATTTCAAAACTTTAACGTTATGTCCGGAAAAATATAACTTCTTTTTTTTTCTTTTCTTTTAGCCCTTTTGACGCTTGTTAGACACGCGATTTCTCGACTGTTTTCTCTATAGAGAAAAAAGTGAAATGAAACTGACAAAGTTTAAGAAAAATTAATGAAACTTTTTAGAGCCCCATTTGAAAAATTTATTTCAGATTAGCAGTTCAAACTTACTTCCTACCACATAATTTTATTAATAATTTAATAGAGCTTCAAATATTAATCGTTATCAAAAGTAGTTACTATGTTCATGTTCATAATTTATTTAAAAAAAAGAAAAAAAAGAAATTAAAATTTTCACTCAACCTATATTTTTCCACATCGATTTTACATCATACAACCATTAATTTGCAAAAAATCTTTCAGAAATATACAACCACACACTTTCATTTTCCTCAATCCACAGAAAAATCATCCAATGGTCCATCTAATCTTTTAAAAAATTCAAACAAACGTAAAAGCTCTTAGCGATAAAAACAACGCTCGACACACGCTGGAAAATCGCTGTGACCGCGAGCGAGACTCCAACTTGTTATAGATCAGCGCGCGAACAGTAGCAGTAGCCAGGAATATAACATCGAGGTGAGCAGAGGATGTCGACCAGCGGAGCTTAAATTTCCGAAGCTTTCGCAATCAGAGCGAGTTATATGTCTCTCGCTCGCGCAGGCGCGTTTCCGCTTCGACAAACTTTGCGAGCTCCCTGCTCCTGCTCCTCCTCCTCTTATACCCCCTTTTGCTCTCACAAATGCGGAACTAGTAGTGCTCATGAGGGGATTGATGTCTGCCAGCGCTAGAGGCGCACATGCCTCTCGTGATTTAAAGGATCACTGGCCAGGCCCGATAAACTCATCGATCCAAGTCGATAATAATAGCAAGCCTCCGCTACTACTGCTGCTACTGTGCTGCTGTTCGTTTGGTCTGCTGGCCTAAGAGAATCAAAAGCGATGGATCCCTCCTCCTCCCCCCCTTCCTCGTCTGTCTCTCCTCTCGCATTCTACCCTTGAGTATGTGTACAGCCGTTGAGCGAGGACGGAAGGCAGTGTGTGTGTGTGTGTCCTACGGGGTGCCATCGCGGATATGTACGTTTGTGTGTGCCTGGGTGACTCTACCCCGGCAAGGAATGATGGACGAGAGAACAGACTGAGCAAGAGCCTCTCTCTCTCGCGTCCATTTCGCTCTGATTAATCGATTGCCATCGGTTCGCTGCATCCTCCCATACCACGCTGTTTACGACCCCCATCCCCTACCTCTTTCTCTCTTCTGTCTTTTTCCGCTTTTTTTGCTTTCTGCTTTCTACTTTATCGGGTTTTACCTGTCTCGCGATTGCAATGATTTCTTAATTTTTTTTTCCATCAATTGTTTTTGTTTTATTCTCTTGAGTCTTAAATTATTGAGAATAAATTGAATTCCAGTCGGATTCCATTAACTTTTTCTCATTTATTAATTGAATTGCAAAGCTAGTTTGATGTAAATCCTAATGTAAATTCAAAGAATGGTAAAGTGTTTGTACCATGAATTTATTGTTTCTCAAAAATACGTTATTACTCATTTAATAGAGATTCTGGCTTTTGAATTTTTTGATTTATTACTTAACATAATTAACTGGATTGTTAAATATTTAAACATACATAATAATATTTATTGCTCATTAATCAAATCCGTAATATTCTTATCAGATATTTAATAAACATTAATTTTGATAATGTTAACATTAAAATAACATATTGGTCATTTAAAATTTTTTTTTTATTTGGTAGGTTTCCGGTTGAAGAATTTCAAATAAATAATACAATTCAGTTAATACAAAACAAATTTGTCTCTCAATTGACTTGATTAATCAAATTTTTTTTAAGTAATTGCATCAAGTATTTAAATATATCCTAAAATTGTATGTCTGACTATATCCTGGGATTTACTACTTGTATTTCTTTAAATACACATTCTTTTTCGCGTACTTAACTTCGTATGCAATGGTATCCTTAAATTTCCCAAGAGTGATAGGTATCTTTTATCTTTTCTTACACCACATAAAATATTTTGTAGCTACTTGAAGTTAAAATATCAGCAACATTTTTGTTCAAACGAAGTAAAGAGCCTTCAATTTAAATAATTTATCATTTTACAAGATAAAAATTTTCTTTTTAATAATTAAAAATAGTGAGATATAAATTTCCTACTCTATAATTATTAACATAATTAAAAGAATCCATCAATAAATTATAATAAAAATTTATCATCCATTTATTTCAGCACATCAATAAAATTCCTTTCACCAAGTTAACAAAGAAAGCAAGAAAAATTCATTGATGAATTTAAGCTATATCTCGCGTATGCCAAAGATCACGTCGCCTCTGGATCTAATCAAACGGGTTAATAAATCAATCTCCCTGTCTGCTCATTCTCTCTTTCTCTCTCTCTCTCTTCCTCTCTTTCTCTTATACGCCACGTCCTTAGGAAATCCTATAAACTGGTTATCCTCCCCGGAGGACAGAGACGGATTCACTGCGCACGGCTGTTTGCACATAACGCCTGCATCGCCTCAGCAGAGGGCTATGAATAATGCAAGCCCTCTGCGCTGCTTTTCCCCCACGTCGCGTATATGCTTCCATCCCTGACGTTTCAAGAGAGCAAGAGCGAGAGAGAGTGAGAGAGAGAGAGAAAGCCTTGTTTAACCTGTCAACCTGCTGTCGACGTCGTAGTAGACGTAGTTGTTGGTCGGTCAAACCGAGTCCAAGCAATAATCGACCTGATACATACGCTAAGGCGGCCTCTATAGTTTGTCCATTGATTTAAGAATAAGCTACCCTGATGATTTCAACCACACTTTTCACTTAACGCTTGCCTGACTCTAGAAAGCTTCTCGTAATACCCACATCTAAACTCTAAAGTTTTCGGGTTTGTTTTTTGTGCTTCGAAGAGTGTGTGGAAATTTTCGAGGAAAGCCAGGGTTTGTATTTTGAAATTCAAGTATTAGTGCGGAGGAGGAGAAGGATAAAGAGAAGAATGAAAATGTTTTAAATAGAGGATTTGGGAAAAAAGATGAAAAATGTCAGGAAGAAATTCACACTGGAAATTTAGATGTGAAAGTTTATGTTTCTGTAGGCTTACTTGTGTTAAAGGGATTAATGTTGTTATAAAATTAACGTTCACTGAAATTATTATGTAAAAAAAAAAATAAATTTTATGTAGATAGATTTGTTAAAGTTGAATGATTAAAATAACTAATGGATAATTAAAGAAAATTTTTTGTTTTTTTTCAACTATTCGATTGAATTATTTATACTTCTACGATTTCGAAATAGAATGATACGTTTTCATTTAGCTCGGTGTGTTTCATTAAAATAATAACATGATGTAGGTGTTTGGAAATGTGCCTTGTTAAAGTTGTAATTATTTCAGAAGGTAACAGCATATTACTATTTTAGTACGATGAACTTTAACAAAGTGAGTTATTATACGCTCTTTGCCACACTTTTAATGTTGATTTATACGGACTCGTCTAAAAAAATCTTGATTTTTTGAAAAATTTATTCGAGATTTTCTGAGGCACGCGCAACAATATGTTATTTCTTTCAAAATCAAAACTGCGCAAATAATTAAAAGAAAATCTTGCACATATATCATAATTTCAATCAATATTAATTATCTTTTAGAGCAGCTATAAATTTGAAATCACAATTACAAAATGCAAAACATGTATTTTCATTCAGTTTTAATAATGCTATTCAGAATCTCGAGCTTACAATGAGACCATAACGTTTGTAAAATTATGATTGATATGCATTATTTCAAAACTCAACCTTTGTTATATTTCATTTGTGTGATATCATCAAATGTTATTTATCAATTAACTCGAAACTTTCATCGCAATGAAAGCCAAGATTACAGTCATCAAATTAATAACATACCACCAAAACTGCAAACAGCTTTTAAAAAAAACCCATTCAAAAAATAAAAATAATAATTTACGATCGCTGCTTTCGTTAGCCGATTGTGTTTAGTCAATAAGGGCACAAGCGCATGATTTGTACGTGGCGAGACTTTAGCGTTACAAAAAAAAAAAAGTTATTCAAATGCGCCGCCATTGACCAGAATCATAAAATGAATAGGACAATGACGTTGAAGGGGGAAAGGTTGGAATCGGTGTGCGAGAGAAGGAGAATCGACGAAGCGAAGCAAAAAATGGTATACGCAACAGAGCGTGATATTCGATGGCTACACTGCTAAAGCTGTATAAATGCAAGCTTCTATATGTATATGTGTGTCGAAATTATAATCGATGAAAAGTACGAAATAAAAAGATATTGGCTCTTTCCCTCTCTCTTTCTCTCTTTCGATTCTCTGGATGGAAACGAGGAATTTTCTGAAATTGAATTTTTTGCCCAGATGATTTTTTATTAACCCGAACTGAAGCGTTTTGACTTGATTCAAAGCATATTGTGGTTCAATTGATTTTTTTTTTTTTTGCTTACCAACTTGTTATTAATTAGTTTATCGCAAGCTTTACTTTTGAGTTTTAATTAAAATTTTACTCCACGCTTGATTAAATATTCATATAAAAGCGTATTCATATAAAATAAAGTTAACAATTAACTTGTATTACTTTTAAGTCTCATACATTTACAATTGCTTAAACATTTTTTTTTAATACCACGCGTTATCATACAAAACTTTATATGTCAAACATTACCAAAAAAGCTTTCTTTATTCCAAAAAGACACGAGTACCAGACTTTTCGTAACAGCTTCTATCAGTCGGCCAAAACTTTGCCACTTTGACACTTTGCTCAAGGCAAAGAAGAACAAAATGAATATCGAGAGAAAGAGAAAGAGGATGGTATTCACGACCACAATTGTAATTGCGGCATACGTTACTCTCAGGGGAGTCGAAAACTTACCCGCACCTTTCTCTCTCTTTTCTCTCTTTCTCTTGTCTCCCCCTTTTGTTTTCTCTTACTTTGAGACTTGGAAACATTCAAGAGAGTCAAAGATGCGAGTTTCGTTCTTGTCTGTGTGTATACGTGTGTATATTTCTTGAGTTTGCCCTTCTCCCTACACGACATTCAACCGCTCCGATCTGAGTCTTACAAACGCATTGCATGGCTTTTCATTTCGACAGAATAAACATTGTTGTCTTTGCGGAGTATACTTGCAAATATTGCATGAAATGGCTTAGCAAGATCATTCGTAAAGCTCATTGTTTGCCATGTTTTCTTACTACTTTTGATTTAGGCTGATTGAATGTTTGATAAAGTTTGAATGTTCTTATAGATTATATTATTCTGGGTTTTAGCATATAAAATGTTATATTGATTAATTTTTTTATTTTTATTTTTCTAAGATAATAAGTAAAGTAGAAAAGTATAGGTACATCAATGTAGCTACATTCTAAAATATATATATATATATATATATCTTGGAAATACTACAAAAATCATTGTTTAAGCTAGTCTTTGACATTTTACATACTAAGTTAACTGTAAAGTTGGCTATGAAGTTATCGACTACTGGAAACATCTGTACTTGCACGTTAAAGAGCGAACTTGTTGCGCATCGTTTGCTCGAGAAGAGAGTACACTTTCGAGATCTTGACTAAAATGAATCTTGAGAAAATCAGTCAGATAGAAATAAAATACTGAATAAGTCGTGACTACATCTTTGCTCTTTTCATTGTCAGACAATTGATCAAACAGATATCAGACTTTATTAACTTACGTAAATTTATTGTTAATTTTATTATTATTCTTGTTTCTAACGGTAATTGCTTCATTTTAAATTTCTTGTATAAAGTACAGTAATAATTATTTATTGCTGTCTCTGATAATATTAAAATACAAGTATCTATGAAAATTTTTACATTTTTTTTTAAATTTACTCTATAATCTTTACATACACGAGCTATATTATTAATTCACTTACAAGCAATTGCCTTGGCATTTACTTTGCAATCATTCAGTTGCTAGGGAAAAAAAAGTAAGAAAGAAAGAAAGAAAATAACTTAACATCCCCACCCATATATCTTTTTTCACGAAAGAAACGGGAGCAACAGTCAAGGGAAAAATCGATGTGTGAAAATAGGCTAACGGCCCTAGTGCTACTGACCACTTTACGGCAGTAAAGGGACGTCAAGCAAGAAAGCCAAACGCAAAGACTCAAAGCAAGCTGAGATTCCAAGTAGAGAGTAGATACAGAAAAGTCCTATCGCGCAAAAACTCGTTAATCGTAGAGATGTGAGAAAGAGTGAGTGTGTGTATCTCTCTCAGAGGGATGCTTCTTTCTCGTTCGATCTACAAAGTTTTAAAGTGAATGACACTTGTGACTTACGATGATGATGATGAAAAAAAAAAGGTAAGGAGAGAAAAAAATATGGCTATTCTGAAGAAGTAGGGTGAGAAATGAAGTAAGTTTTCGAGCGTTTGGCAACGTTGTTCTCGAATTCATACAGAAGAATTTCAGTTTTATTTTGACAGAGGTTTCAACTGAAATGCCTGTTTTATGGCTCTGAGAGTTGATGACAAGAGTCTTGGCCTCTTCTATGAACTTGACAGTTTCAATTTATCTTTTGATTTCTTTTGTACACTTCTAAAATGTAAGTCTCGCTGCTTGATGATACCATTTTTTTTTTTTTTTTTTTGAAATAACTTTTATAATTTCTTTGGTAAAAATTAAAGTTCTTGATTTCTTGGAAATGTAAAAACTTTGATTTTTTTTGTATCTTATTGTACTCAATTTAAACTTTTTATTTTAACCAATATTAAAAATAAAGAAGAGAAAGATAATTTTACATTATAAAATTGTATGATAAACATTGGATTCGAACATAAAATAGAACAATGAAGTATTATATTTTTATGTTTGTTAAAAGATTCAGTATACGCATTCTTAACGTCACGTACAACTTGCGTGTTTGCAAACTGTAATTTGTTTGTCCCCAATGAGATAATTATTGTGTTAGTGTCGTGTAAAAAAGAGGTCACAGTGACGAGAAAATTTGCAAATGGCAAAGAAATTTTAGAAGAATTAATGTAATTCAACTTAATTACAAAAAAATATTATTTTTCTAGTATTATTAAATTATATTAATAACTATTATTTTGATACCTTCTTAATGAAATCTTTTTTTTTATAGTACGTATCGTTTTCAACTTAAATTTACGTTGTGAAAAATCTGTAACCAAATAGCGTAAAAAAAAAAGATAAAACTAAATAAGTATCTAAGAGTGCGAAAACAAATTCTTGTCTTAAACTTAAGTCTTTTCTCGGATGAAAAGAAAGAACACAATTGTAAGGAAAGGAGCATTAGCCAAAAGAATTTCTTGAATTTTCGCCTCATTTGCTCCAAGTCTTTTCCGCATGCTTTCAAACCTCACTGTCTTTACTTTATCTCTCCCTTCTCATATTTCTTTTTTTTTCCTTCTTTTCTTCAACGTCGTGGAATATACCAAAATATTTAACTTTATTTTTTTATATTTCGTTAAATAATTTTAACAAGTAATTTCATAAATTTGTTTGCCAATATTTTATTTAAATTACAAATTTACATCAAATTAACTTAATTACATTAGGCTTAAAAATATTTCAATTTCAAAATTGCATAAGTAGAATCTAATAATTAATGTATATTTCAATATACAGCATTACGATTATTCGTAAATTGAATAATTCAATCTCTCATTAATACAATTTGTAATTCTCGAAAATGCGCATCTATTTCAAATCAATACAAGGCATCAGCAAAACAACATAAATATGTTAATAAACAGCAATGCAATAACATCCGCGATATACCAAAAAGCTACAATTATTTGTCAATCTGACAAAGCATACGTTGAATAATATCCACCAATATTCAAATGATGAAATTCGCAAGTTTAAGCAACTTCTGTAGAGATATATATACATATATATCCGTAACTTTATAACTTTACCCTGAGAATCAAAACTCGCATAAACATATCAAGGCATTCACACGCACACACACGTATACGTACACCCACATATAAGCATTATACTGCTCGCAAATTCGTCCCTACTCCCCCTTTTCACCCTCAGCCCATTTTCACTGTATCACACTATATGAAACTCTTCCAGGCCAGTGTATATCCGTCCTCGGCGTCCGCACTTACGCTAGACAGGGTCAGAACCGTTACCGAGAGGGAAGGGAGAGGGAGTTGCCACTGCGGTTCGCAATAAGCAGCATCTCACCGGCCAGCGTACGTGTCTGCGCGTCTCTAACGCTAGAGAACGGCTTTTCTTCCCTCATTCCGCCCCTCTCAGCCTCTCTCTTCAACCCCGCAAATCGCCATACCCTCAGCCCATTTCACGCGTACCGCGCACACGCGAGGAATTTATATACCTACGCGCGCGCGCGCGAGCTTGCAAGCTCACGGACGTCGCAGCCGGCAAATTAAGAGGGGCGAGAATAAACAGGCTGACCTCCTGGATTTAGGTGCCTCGTTTTCGCTCTAGAGTAATGCGCTCTCTAGCCGTGTGGACGTGCTATTCGCCGCCTCGTTTCTCTTTCAGCCAGTGCTACTATGCTTGAAATTTTTTTTTTTTAATTTTTTTTTTTTTTTTTTTTTTTGCTTTGGGGGTAGGTGAATGAAAAGATTGCGATGCTAAAGTTTCCAGGCGCAATATTCGCGACGATTACGGCAGTTTTTTAACATTTTTTTTCACGGATGGTAAGCGGAATTTAAGTCGTTGAATAGTTTTTCTTGCTTGCTTGTGTGGTTGTTAATTTTGAAAAAAATTATGCTTTTTTTAATTACTGCGAATATGAGTTTAGGTAAATAATGATTTTTATTAATTTTCTAAATTTTAGGAGATTAAAATTTTTCAAGTTAAGTCTATTATTTTTCTATTTTTATTTTCAACAAAAATAAAATATAAAAAAAAATGAATAAACAATGGGAATTATATATGGATAATAAGTGGTCGATATAGTATATTCATGAAAACTAGAACAAAGACTAAAAAGAGAACAATGACAAATATGTGTAAGTAAAATATGTCCTCAACTATATATCTGGTGTATACAGATACATTCTTTATAAACTATACTTAGGCTTGTTTATAATTACAGTTCTCGAATAATTGAAAAATGCCATACTATTCAGTCTAGCAATTATCTTAAAATTCGTCTTATATACATACATAGCTGCAAGTGAGATACTTGACTGCTTATTTAGCATAAAGTGGCCTGGAAAGAATATTAGCAAAGGTATGAAAAAAGGAACAAGATGAGAATGCCCATTTATATAAATAAAAAAAACGTCAGGATGTTCTTTTTTATTTCTTTGTTTACTTTTAAGGAATAAAAAAAGATGGTAAAGGTGGTAAAGAAAAAAAAAATAAACGGTTCAGTTGTGGGAAAGAGTTTGAATTAAAATCAAAGAAAATATATTCATAAGAGACAATTTTATTTTTATTCAAAATAAAATTAATTTGAAAAATTTTTTAATCCAGCACAAATGAAATTAAATTTTAATTTATGAAACATTTAGAAAATCATTTCTAAACATCAATAAATGAAATTAATTAAATAATAACAAAATTTTCGAAATATAAAACTCAAACGTTCGAAAACAAAAAGCTTTGATTTGAATACAGCATTTACTGGTTATCGAGTTAATACCAATAATACCGTATTATAATAGAATAATTTACTGTCTAATAAACGCGGTCAATTATAATAACAGTTGCAGAACAGAGAAAAGCACAAAAGCCCCCTAGGGTAGAAGTAAAAAGAGAGAGGGGGGGATAAACTCATCGACTGGGAAAACAAGCGGTTTGAGCAAAGCTTGCTCTGGTCTCTCTCTCTCTTTCTCTCTCTCTCACGTAACGCGTAGTCTCCATTGCGTAACCGCGAATTTCGCGATGTAACAACGAAAGCAGCGTTAAAGCCTCGACAAGTTCACGCTTGTTCTCTTTTCCCATTTACGTCTGTCCTCTTTCTCTTGGCTTTACTCGCGTAATTATCAGTCGGTACGTTCACCTTTTCACTGTTCGCACGACTAGTAGTACAATGTGCGTATTTGCAACAAAAAAAGCCACTGGGTGGATGGGGTCATATAGGAGTGTTTGGCTCTTCTTCTTTTTTTTCCAGTTTGCAAGCTCACGCTCGTTGTGTGCTCGATAACGAGGCTCCATTTCGCTTGGGATTTTTTTTTTTGTCTTCCGCGGGTGTATACTAGTGGGTTTTAATGCAGGAGTTAGGAACATCGTGTGGAAATTAGGTTTGAGTCGAAACACGATATAGCAAAAGGGAGGGGGTGATGTATTAATTTTCGGACGGTCTTGTTTCTGGTACTATGTTGACGATGTAATCGATATCATTAGACCGAATTTTGGTAAAGTGAAAGCAAATATAGATTAATGTTAGTAAATTTGGCAAAACTATTTTAGTAAAGAAAAATTATCAATTTTTACATTAAGCTGATAAAAATAAAGAATATTTTGTTGAAAATTCATTTAATTTAGTTATTAATTTAAATGAAATAATTTATTTCATTTAGATACTGCAAGTTTCTCTTTTAAAATAAATCTGCATTAAATTTATGTGGGTTTATTCTATAAAAATAGAATATATCTAAAATTAATGAACTGCTAATAGTAATTGACGTACATATAAATTCTGAACAAATTAAGTTCAACTCATTTCTACTTTTATAATACGTACTCTCATTTATACCGCATAAATTTTTTCAAATTCACGTTCATTTGTCCGCAAAATCTTTTCAGTCATGAAATTTAAAAAACACGTTCTTTCCATGCGTACTCATTCTCAAGTCCCTTTATTCCAGCAGCTTGAAACGATAGCTATATAACGAAGATGAAAAAGCGGAAGCCCGCAAGCGACCGAACGAGTGCTCTTCTTTTTCATTTTTCTACATTCCACTCTTCGTCGTCGTCGTCGTCGTCTTCGTCCGAAGAAATGCAAAGCAGCCAAGCGCGACTGCAACGAGATTATGCCAAATCGCGTCTATATCCTCGTACATCTTCTTCTTCTTCCTCTATTTCGAAATAATATACAAACGACGTCATCGGAACTGATGTCGTCTTTACTCGCTAGATTTTGAGAGCCCGCGAGATCAGGAATAATTTTGTGGCGAGAGAGACGTGAGCGACTGGTCTTATGAGGGTAGAAATGGAAATATAAAATGTATGATGGAGGATTTTTTGAGCTGCTGCTGCTATTGCTACAGCGAAAATAAAGACGAGTAATGAAGAAAGAAAAGGGAGAAGTGTGCAAGGGCTGAAAATCGCGCTAGGTATATATAGGCTGAGGGAAAGAAAGATAGAGGAGCACTTTGGAAGAGCTTGAGGGAAGGGAAAGACGAAAGATTTAGTTGTCAGACGTCAGTGGCATGCAAGAAACTTTTCACGCTTAAGCCAATCTTGACTTTGTAGGCAGAGAGTAGAAAATCGGTTTTCTTTCTTTCTTTTTCTTTTCTTTTTTTTTTAATTAAAATTTTTAAAAGAAAAATTTATTGACAAAGTGTATTTACATACTCAATAACATATTTCATTACATCGTTTAAATTGTTGGAATAAAGTACTCAAAGCTAGACGGTATTTCGTAATAATGTTGTGTAATTCAGTACTGTATTTTCAAGCATACCAATATGACACATTGAATTTGCAGCTAATAATATCGTTAATGAGATTTCAGACATAAATCACGTGATTTAAGTTTCCAAGTTTTTTTTTGCTTCGATAGCGTTATGGAAATTACTGATTTGTAGATTATGGCAATATAAACTGAGAAATGAATACAGTAAAAAAGATGTTTTTGTTTCATTTTTCTAGCACAATTTAACACAATTATGCAAAGCTCAACAATAACTCTTACATTATACCTTTTCATTTAATAACTTTAAAATAATATACAATACCAGTACGTTATCATTTACATTTTCAATTTCATAAATAGAATCACAAAATGAATTTTGTTTTTCAATTATTTTATTTGTTACCCTTAGTATATAACACAAAATCTAATATCTAATTTCAATTAATGGAGTAATTACAATATACTGAACAATATTCGAACGTGTTAGAACTAATTCTATTTAGTCAAATGATGAATTAATTAAACAACAATAGTACATTAAAGTAATCCCTAAATTACATTTACAAATATAACAGAGATAGCAATTTTAATATTCATTAAATAAAATAAAGTTAGAAATGTCGAAATTTTAATTAATGTCTAAACATAGTAGTATTTTCAGAATTAACAATGTAAAACAATACAAAGTTCTTTATGCCAGAACAAGCATTTTCCCCACCCAATAACATTTTCCTAGTCTTTCATACTCCGTTCCTGCATTAAAAAAAAAGAAAAAAAAAAAGAAGCTCCACAAAAGTTTTTGGTACATTGAGGCCAAAAGACAAAATAAAAGCCACTCCCTTGACACTGCCAAAAAAGTGCCACAACGAGCCAAACTCCGTTGTGCTGTTTCAAAAAGAAGAAGAAAAAAAAACAAACAAAAGAAAAGATATGAAGTCGAAATACTTGCGACTAATCGTTAAGCTTTCGAAGCAAAGCTTGCGATTTTGTCGTGAGCTTTCGCATCGTGCTTGCGCGATACACACATATATACACATCAGTAGAACATATCCGAAACTTATTTCCCGCGAGTGCGATGATTCGATTGGTCGAGGAGGGTAAGAGGTGATAAGAAAAAGAAAGAGAGGGAGGAAGCCGAAGAGAATGCGAATAGCGGAAAGCTTGGTAGCTGAAAAGGAGGATGATGCGGAAAGAAGGGGAGGGTTGGTTTTCTTTATGCGGCCCGGGTTTCTTTACAGCGACACACCTCGGGCTAGTAACGCTATGACCCTCTCGAGATCGCGCGACGATGCTTGCGACGCCTTGCTGCCCGACTCTGTCTATATACGTGTGTATGTGTGTGAGCATGTGAGCAAAAAGACTGTGTGTAAGTATGTGTGGGTGGGTGTGTGTATATATATTTTTCGGTGCGGCCATTGCCGAGATCGAGTGCACCGCTGCGCTGGGAGTGTATACGGCTTTCAATGCCCCGTGAGCTTCTTCTTTTCTCTCTGTGTATATATCTATATGTACCTTATGCTCCCCACGGCCTTTCATTCCAACCACCGACAGTATGTGCACCGAGTAAAGAAAAGAAAAAGAATTGAGTTCGAGGATTAAGGGCGACGAGAGGGAAAGAGGGGGGCTAAAAAAATTATGCGCGCAAGATGGAGAAATTGAATTTTTAGACGTTTTTAGCGGCTGGTAGAGCACACACTTCTTTCTTTTTTTCTCTTTCTGTTAAAATAGGAAAAAAATAGAGCTTTTGCATTCAACACTTTTGGGACTTGAGATATTTATGGTAAAAATGCTGCTGTAGGGGTTTCCTTTGATTACAGAATTGGGAAGAATAATTGAGATTTGAAATTAAAATTATAAAACTCTTTTTTGTGAAGGAAAATTTTGTCCTGTATTGAAATACCCAAAAATTTTTTTTTTAATTACGTGCAATCATTAGCAAAGCTCAAAATAAGCGAACTGAAAATTGTCGAATGCTTTGATATCGTTAAAAACAAGAAGAGAAGTGTGAAAAAAATTTTTATCTAGATTATTATTTTTTTTTTTCATTTTACTAACAGTTCTTTTTTTGTTACGACACAACATTTGTTGGGCATATTGTAGAACCCTCGAGCTTCTGCTAGTCAAGAATTTACACTCAGTGCAGACAATTCACAGAGCGTTGCTCTTTTGCCGCTTGCTTAACCTTTTCTATTTTCTTCTACACAAACCCTTGTAGCAAATACTTTTTTCCCTGCTTTTTTGATGAGACTACAATTTTTTCCATAATATTTTAAAGAGTCTAAATAAAATTATAACATTTGTTTTTTAATTATATAACTGATTTAAATTATTACTGATTAAACATACATTGCAAATAATTTTATTTAAATATATTTTTAGAAATATTTAAAAACAAAGTTCAATACTCGATATATGCTATCCCAGCAATATCGATTTCCAAGGTTTGCTGGAAAGATAGTATTGCAGAAATAGAACGTGAGCTAAATGAAAAATTCATAAACTGAGGTACTTGACATTTACAAAGTGTCAACATCAAACAGTCACATTCCCTTCCTACTTTTTTTTTTATACCCCCTTTCCCTTGCAATGAACGATCAACTAACTTTAGCGTGTTCACACAAATTTTCCGAAACTGTACATATTTGAACTGGCATGTATTTTTTATTTACAAGTCTACTCTATTATTTTTAGAAATATTTTGACAACGGCTTAGTTTTTAAAACAGTAACAGCAACAAAAGATAGATACACGAAAGTTTGACTTTATTTAATAAAAAAAAAAAAAATTCTGCTCCGTACTCTGGCCTTGTGTCAACACCACACACAACTGCATCAATACAAAAGGCTTCGTTAGTAATTCAGAGGATAATTAGCAAGTCGAAAATAGTAAAGTGTACGCAAAAATCTGTAGTAGTACTACAAGAGATATTAAATTTAAAAATGCGTCAATGTTGTTTAAAAACATGAAAAAAATGAGACTTATATAATTATAATAAAAATATTGAGTTTTTTTAAAATTATTATTTTTTTGCAACTACATAACGATGCATGTTGTTGAACAAAAAAAAAATTTAACGACAAATGAAAGGATATCAAATTTTTTACAGTTTTTTGCTATAATTTACATTTTTTGAAAGTAATACAAAGTATGCAGTAATTAAAAAAAGCCAAGGGAAAAAAAACTTTGTTGATGTAATATCGTGTAATTATCTAAAGTAAAACGTTACTTTAATAAATACAAAGCACTCGTTCTAAGTGACCTAGACTGTGAGTAATTTCCGCTCTTGTCACGAAACCTAAGATACTGTAGTTGAATTCACACAGAACGCCATAAATTTTGTTGATTTAAAAGTGTATCCAAACTCTTCACAAAACAATTTTTATTCCTCTTCATAACTAAAAAAAAAAATACATTTTCATCTACAGAAAAAGTTTAAGCTATTACTTTTTTTTCTGCTCACTACTATTTTTACGATTCAATTTTTATATGGCAGATAGTGAAATAGATATACAATCGACTTTAAAAACATTTAAGCTCATACGAAAAAAAGAGAGATTGAGTGAGATCGTAGCCGTTTATTGGCACTCGAAAATACGATTGGCAAGAGTGAGGAAGAGAGAGAATCACATTTGAAATAAAGTTATTGCCGGCCGATGATTCCTGAGAAAAAAAAAGAGTACTAGAGAAGAGATAGGCTATTACACCATATAACGGAGGCCACGATCCTAACAAGTCAGACCTACTCGTCTTCTACGAATCGAATTTAAAGTGGACGTGTGCAAGGCTGCGTGACGAGCGAGTTTTCCGGGTTTCGCCGGCTGGATTTTTCTGGAACGAGAAGTACATGCCAGCAGTGAGGGGTAGTAGGATAGGCTGAGATTCCAGAAAAGAAGAGTCACAATGTTTCTGCACTCCAGCCTCACAGAGTAGAGTCCTGGGCTTGGAATTTAGTTATGTACCCGAGGCGAGGAAGAAATGGTTTCTCTTTTGGCTTATTTTCGTCTTTCTTTCTTGTAAGGAGGCTATACAGGGGATGAGAAAGTTTAGCTCTTGGTTTTGTTTTGCACCGGAGATTATCAGAGATATTTCCAGTTTCGCAAGCCTACAGCTCTAGATTGGTGGCAGTGATTCGTTCATTTTTTTTTTGCTACTTTTTATTTTAACGGAGTAGGCAGACGCGAGAGTATCAATGTCAAGACGAGAGAATAATTGCTTGTAGCAGCTTTTAGAGGGTGGGCTTCATTCAATTACTGGATCAGAAGCAAAGTACGCAAGCCTTAAGTAGGTCACAACCTCTCAGGCTAATTTGACAAAGTTACTAAACAACAGGTTTGAACCTTGAGTGTCTTCTCAAAGGAGAACTATTCAACTTTTCAAAACTCGTTAACCAATTTTTTTTTCCTTTTTTTTTTTAATATTTTTCAATGCTTGAGTTATTTTATACATCTTCAAAGTATGGTATCCTTCGATATAAAGTTTTAAGAATAATGTATATATGTAGCGAAATATGTTTCAAAATGAAAATGGAAGAATAATGATGATAATACCAAATGACATTGAGAAAATGCGTCTAATTTTTCACACATCATATTTTAACGTTAAAACCATATAAAAATGACTCAAGCTTTAATTTACCCAAATTTACATTTATATTAAAGAATTTTATTTCATAATAAAAAGTAAATCGCATTTCTCAAAACAAAAACACAATTAACACTTAAATAGCATCCAATTTTATTTTTACATTTATGCAATCCTACCACCAAGTCCCGATCAATTTCGAAAACGTCGAGGCATCACGGTCTATCGGTGTCGTTGGCGATAGCAGGGAGACACTACACGTGAAGGACAGCCGTCTATCAGAGTAATTGGCGGATTGCCTTACGCGAAGCCTGGGAGATTGAAAGCTCGAGTCTCGGTAGACGGCGAGAATATGGGGATGTATTTCGCACAATAGCTTTCTATCTTTGTCTCAGTCAAGGACTGAATAGTCGGTATATATAAGCTCGACTAGGAAGTATGGGTAGGCTGAGCTTAATTGCTGGATAACCGAGGTCGTTAAAAACGCGACCCCGATCAGACTCAAAGCAAGCACCGACTGTGTGTAAAGGTACTGGTGCGTACGTGAGAGCTTAGCGACGACGAGTTTGGTAGAAAAAAAAGGACTACATCTGTGTGATATAGCCACGTTGATTTGATCGGTTAACTAAGTCTTTTGATGCTGGATACACTTTTGTTGTTATGCTTTTATTTTCTTGTCTCGTGTGTTTTTTTTTTTTTTTTAGTGTACTCGATAATGGCTTGCTTTCATAAGACTGGAAAATACGTGTAATGAAAGTGAAAAAACGAAAATATTTTTTTATTAGATTTATAGTAAACTATTGTTAGTTATGTTAAATTGAAACGAAATCTTTCTTGTTACGAGATTGAATAAAAAATAAAAACAGATTTTTAAACTTTATATTCAAAATCATGAATATGAAGAGATCCTAAACTAAAAAAATAAAAGAATAGTTTTTGTTGAAATATGCACTTTCTCTGCATTTAAATTTCAAATAAATTATTTTCAAGCTAAAAAATAATATTTTAACACCTGTTGCCGTAGTATATGATATCTATTGTTAAGTACAGCAAAACAAAATTTAAAAAAAAGTGACAATATAAGGACAGTCGAAATCTTTTTCAAGTATTGCGGTTTTAAAAAATATGAAGTTTGTCGTAAACACGTCAGGTCTAACGTCAATCACACAAACCAAATACATGTGGACTTTGATTGGGATAACGTTGATTGTCCATCATCTGTCCTCTACTGGTTTATTTCAATTGAGAGATCATCTCTGAGACATCTATAAGCCTTTGTTATTAATTTAAATGGAATGGACGTATATCTATCAGCAATGAAAGAAAAAAAAGCGGAATCATGTTTGGGAATCTGATTTATAAATACTAATTTATACGTTTTTGATACTCTATTGAGTACATTTCAGTTAGCAAAAACTTGAATTTTAATCATCAGAGGTCAGTAATCGAACCCACAATCTAAGAGTTACGATGCCGACAATCTGCAAACTAAGTCATTTTAAGCCGTATCGGTAGTTTATTCAAAGTAGAACAATATCAACAATTTTTAAATAAAATTCACCATATTAATAATATCTAATAAAAATAAGAAACTAATATAAATTTTTTTTCTGAAAAAATATTTTTTTTTTAAACAAACCATTTACATATAGTTATACTTTGTGTAAAGAAAGTAAAATTTTTCATTAACAAAAAAGCACAAGAATATTCTAGCTCAGCACAAACATTTTTACCTACAGTTACACTTTTTCAATCCTGTACTAAAACTCCAAATAAAAAAAAAAAAATCACCACAAAAAATTCACGCTCCCAACGACCATCCGCACACTAACTTAATAATTTCTCAGCGATTGCAACTTTCGGAAAAGCCGTGTGCAGAGCACTTTTTCCACGCTGGAACTTTCCACGGAGAGAGAAGTAGAGGTGTAGGCTCGTATTTCTGTATAGCTGCTACACCATATAGTGGCGTTGGTAGTGGTTCCGGCGAGTTTCATTAACGTAGAAACGAGGTCCAGTTTGGGAAAGGGGAGGTCGTATAAGCCTCTGCGGGGGATCGGATTTCGGCGTAGATATGTGACGCTGACCGGAACAAGGCATTTCGATTAGGATGTGTAGCGGGAGGACTGGAAAAAGCTAGAGTTGGAATAAGAGAGGGAGAGAGAGAGAGAGAGAGAGAGGGATAGAGAAAGGATGGTAGAGAAGTAAATGAGAGCGAGAAAGAATGAACTACGAGATGGTGTAAAAATGGTGAAAAAGAGATGCGATGTCGGATGGTTAAAACAAATAAAAGGGATCTAGTGTGATTAGAAGACTGCATATATATTTACGCGTGTACGTTGAAAACGAATAACAATGTCGCATGTGTAAATTAAAGTTTTCAGTTTGATTTTTGATGTTGCATAATAATGAAGTGAGCGTTTAATTTAAGGAACTAATGAATATTTTGTTACCTTACTAATTTTAAAGTGAGAAAATTAAAGACTTTATCTAACCACAAAATCAATATTAAAAAAAATATATATAACTTTGCGCATAAAAACAAAACGAAACTCGCAACCCAAGATTTAGAGAGCAGATAAAAAAGAGCGAACATTACAGTCCATAAATAACAACTTAAAGTACGAAGCAAGATTTCTCAAAAAATAAAGAAAAAAAAAATGAAAAAAAAGAAATGATAAAGACAAGCATGAGAGCTTAAGGATAGGTAGGTAGAAAAGAAGGAAACAAGAAAATAAATAAAACGCAACGAAGGAGAGAGACCCACGTGAAAAAAAAAACCTGTGCAAGAAGAAGAAGAAGGAAAGCTGGTAAAATAACAAGAAAGAAAAGGAGTGGAGGGGGAGGGGGTATATAGCGGAGAAAGATACGACCATCATGCGGCTATACGGCTGAGCGTACAAATGGGCTTTCTGTCGCTGGCACTAGCAGGTTAGTCTAGCCGCGTCAGGCATGTGTACAGGGAGGGGGAGGAGGAGGAGGAGGGGGTGGTAGATAGGGGGAAAAAGCGAGTTTGCTCGACTGGCCAGGCAAAATCGACTGGCAAGCGTTTTCTATAAAGTTCTCTCACTCGTATCTTTTTTCTTTTTTCACCCGGCATTCCTTTGTCCGATTTTTCTCTCTTCTAGTTTTTGTGGCTGCTAGCATAGTTGGGTATAACGCGCGACCACCCTTCTCGTTCGCGGCCGATCAGTTGAAGCTGGCCTAGGCTTCTGTGTCTGTACAACATAGCATGAGTGTGTATCGTTGCTTGTTCTCTCCCTCTCTCGTGTACACCTCTCAAAGCTTATACATACCACCTCTCTGACTCCCTTCGATTCCGTATATGACTTTGAGGTAGTTGAGCAGAGCTTTTGTAATGAGCTTTGCTATGGAATATAACCGCGAATATTGTGTCGATATCTATGTTATTATCATACACTTGCGTTTCCGTAAGGAGCTTTTTAATGCTCAACTGCGGCTGTTAAGCCGCAAACGTACTTTTATGCGGATTGGGTTTTGAAAGCAGATTTGTCGTTTGTAAAATACATTAAATTTTATCGTCGGACTATTATTTTAAATAAATTATTTAATAGTTAGTTAATAGACTATTTTAAAAATATTTTCTTTAAAATTCAAAATTTAAAAATACTCTATCTAGATGTAAAAGTGTAGCTCTAGCGGAGGTTACTGCCAGCTCTATATGCAGCGTTTTTTTTTCAACGTAAAGAAATAAAAAGGAGAGAGTATTGATAGAGTTGAGCTAGGTAGATCTAATTAAAAAAGATTAAACGCTCGTCGCTGCGTTCATAATCCCGCGCGTGACGCGAACGCGCGCGAGGTATATAAGGCCAAGTTTGAAGGGAAGCTTAAAAGCCCAGTGCTTCTCAGCGTCTTCGCGTACAGAAAGATAGAGGAGGAGGAGGGGGGGGGGGTTACAGAAGGGGTAGGAGATGGAAGAGGGGGAAAGGGGCCGAGGGAATAGTTCCTCCCGGAAATTTTAACGTCATTTGCGCGTACAAGCCATACACAAGCCATCGGCTTTACTCCAACCCCGTCCTTGGTACCAACGTCGTCTTCGTTGTCGTCGTCGTAGTCGTCGGGAAAGTTTCCGCTCCTTGGTTATAAGAGAGTCCCCAAGTCTCTGTCCTCTCTCTCTCTCTCTCTCTCTCTCTCTCTCTCTCTCCCATTTTCCCAACCCTCCTCCTTTCCCACCCACTCACTTTCAAGCACGCGACGAGATGAAACAAAGCTCGTTGTGCCTCTACCACCACCACCAACACCACCAACATCACTGTACGCGTAGCTTTTCGAAAAGATTCCGTCTGCCACGCGTCAAGCAACGTCAACGTCAGTTGAGAGACTGAATTTTCACTTCCTACCTGTTTCACTTTCTTTTTCTTTATTTTTTTTTTTTTTTTACTTTCTTTCTTTCTTTGTATATTTTTGTTTTCTAACTTGGTATGAGTATGAAAGTTTAGTTGATGGAATTTTCAAGTCAAAGTTATTTAAGCTTGAAAAATTTTCTGAGGTTTAATGTTGAATGAAGAATTTTCCTTTTTACACTATTTTTTAATTTTTTTTTTTTTAATAATAAAAAGAAAAAGATCTAATGATTACGTTGGAAAAAAAAATTTTACTTTTCTTGTAAATTTTTTCTGATTAAGCATTGTAAGGTTTGAAATGCATTATTGAGTATTTAATTACAATTCAAATTAACAAGCAGATTTCTTTTATATTTAATCAAAATGAAACAGCAGTTTAAAATTTCAAATAAACAATTGAATTTGTGTGGGTTTTATACGTACGTTCTTCTTTAAATTATTAATTAAAACCGTGTGCTAGCTTTATTAACCAATATCACCGAAAAACAATTTAATCACAATAACGTATTTTTAAATGACCAATAAAAATATTTTTATATAAAAATTCTTTTTCGTTTTTAATATTTATATTATAATCATAGTAGTCATTGCTTGAAATAAATGTTCGTATTATTTTCTATTTTCATTTTTACTAAACTATTTCATTTATGAAATTTTATTTTAAAATATGTAATTAATACGACTCGGCTCTAATATACTGACCGTGGCATTTTATATATTCAATTTATTCACAATCAATACACATTATTAAAATTCTCTCAATTAAAAATTAATGATTCGTAAAATAAAAAAATTATTTAATTAAAAATTAATGCAAATAATCTCATAGTCGCAAGTCCGTGATTAATAATGTAAATTTCCATCGATTGCATTTGTATTTTTTTTTTTATACGAATCACCATTTTATGCTTTTTATATTTAAAACCAATATTTAATACCAGTAATTAAATTATATTATCTTATTTAAGAATTTGAGTCAAAAGGCGCAATAGTAAGCTAAATACCGGACGGTCAACGAAAAAAAAAATGCATAAACAGTTTTTAATTTACATTTAATATTCTCGTTGAAATTTAATTGAATAATTAATGGACGCTATTCCTTTGGCTCGGCAAAGAGCCTAGTTGGTAAATTCGAGCTTTTGAAACTTGCTGAGCTTAAAGAGCTGTCGGCTTACTAAAGACATATGCGAAATTGCGGCACGTAATTTCTAATAAGCACACGTGTAAGAAGACGCGAGCGCGCGCGCGCGTGCTTGTCTTGACTAGATATACATGTATATCTACAAAGTAAGTAAGAACGACCCTTCCGTCCCACTCACGAACTATTAACCTGCTGACTTTTGTGCCACGTCATTGACTATAAGCGGAAGAAGAAGAAAAAAAAAGAGTTATAGCTTAATATCGATTATAGAACTGTTGGAAAAATCGATTGTGCCTGAGAGTGACCAACGCCCATTTCGTGATATATGTTTTAGTCTTACTAGAAAGACGACTCATGTACGTTTTTCTTAATACTTTCAACAACATAATTTTATGTATTAATGTTTTAGTACTGAAAAAAAGCTGTAAAATTGTTGAAATTATTACCTAGTTATTATGGAAAAATATTTAATAAAATTTTTAGAATGTTTCAACTTTTTTGTTTTTTGTTAATAATTTTTAATTCATGAATATTAAAAATATTTGCAAAACAATATCAATTTAACTTACGTGATTATGAAGACATGGAAGAAGGTAGTATGCATAAAACAAAATATGTAAACTCACCTGAAATATAAAGAGAAAAAATTTTTAGTTTTAATTTTACGTTATATAAATAAAATATTTAAAAATAAAGTTTCATAATGTACAGCTAAAGTTTTCCACAGAGTTATTTATTTACACCCTAGTATCGTAAGTATTTAATTATTTTTGGATGAGAAGGCTTAAACAGTACTTTCCAAAAAAAAGACACACTTCAAAAGCTGTTCAAAATAATCCTAAAAATTTCAGAGTACTTGAAAAAACTGTCAAAAAGTATCTCGCAATATCATCTAAAAGACGAAACTTGAAAGTCGTTTGGCAAATATACTCTGGCTCTTCGGTTGACCTAGACGCAACTAAATATTTCAGAGCAACTTCTCGCGGATGCCCATTCGAGTCAACTCTTGGATTTTAATTTGCACGTCATACCTAATTCACAGTTCTCGACGTCCTTGCGATTTTAGAGAAAATATGCAAGGCGCAAGCGTCAGCGTTTGGGCTTTAGTGATGCATAAGAGGGGGACATTGTATAATACACTCGACGCGCGATAGAGGACAAAATGCTGTGTGCTACTTCACTTGATTTGATTTTCTCAAAACAATATTGCGTCTCTTAAAATAAATTATAGCGTCGTTCTCTATTAACCTTTGAATTCATGGGAAAATAAACATTTTATTTTTTATTTAATAAGAAATTTTTAAGGATTGCATAAAGTTGATGTTGTGCTATTAATTTTAAATAAACAATTTATGTTAGGTATAAAATAAATTTTTGTGTATGCGAGAGTTGAATAATATTTTGAGCGGCTGTCTCCATCTATAATAAAAATTCGAATTTCATAATAAAATACAGTCGCATGTATGTACCACTTCAGCGAACAGAGAAGAGCTTTTGTGTTGAGAAAGGAAAGCTTAGAAGGAGAAGTAAGAAAGAGAGATGCCTTGGAAATAAGATATCGACATAACGCCGAGAGATGCATACAACGCACACACACACACACACATACATACCCACACAATACACAACACTCGAATGATAAAGTCGGACGATGGAAACGTTTTGCATTTTTCTGTAGAAAATGAAAGAGTAGTTTTTTTTCATCCGAGTATAAGTTTCAAGCACGTAACTCTCAGCAAATTAACTTTATTAGAGTTAAAAAAAAAAAAAAATTGTCGCAGAGAGAGAGAGAGAGAAAGAGAGTGCAGAAGCTATTACACAGCGCTATAAGTTGTCTGATCTCATCGCAAAAGAGAAAGTTAGTGCGTATTAATAAAATTCGAATTAATTAACACGTTTTTTATTTTCATTAATTTCAACGAATATACAATTTCAAAATAAATACATGGTATTAATCCAACATTTTAATCATCATAATTAAAAAAAAAAATCATCCACCTCCATAAAATAAATCCATATCCCATCACGTATCTAAGACATACCTAACACTCTATATAGAAAATATGATCGATTTCTCATGCTCAGTAGGCTGCTTTCTCAAAGTAAACATGAAATTTCAATCAAGCCATTCGGAAAATCGCTTAATCAGAAGCCGAAGCAATGTATAGCAATGGCAGTGGTATAGTAGCAGCAGCAATCACGCGATCAGCCTCTAACAAGTCCGTTCAATAATTAATCGCAAGAGCTCCTCTCTATAATCCCTTGGCGAGGAAGCACCGGCTATCAGACACCAAATCCTTCCAACAAATCCGTCGCGATTACTCTCCGCAGGCTCAGCTTGGTGTGGCGATATCTCGCCTGGCTCCTCTCCTATTTTCTAATTTTCCATACAGACACACCCTCGGCTCTTTTCTTCCTCTCTCTCCCTCTCTCTTCTTTCTCTTACTCTAGACGATAGCCCTTGCTGGCCCGTGAGAATTCGCACGCGACAAAAAGAAGGAAATAGAGCCGCACACCTTCATATAGATATACGTAGGTCGTCCGCCACGACGCAAAGGGTCCGAGATTCCAGACGCGTTACCCGAGAGCCCGTAATAAGAAATTTTTTTCCGCCTTCTCTTTTCTCGTCCTTTTCTTTACTTGCGCTCGTCTTTTATAGCAAGTGGGGGGATGAGGAAGCCGGAGCTTGCGTTGGGGAATCAAGCAAGACAACCTCGAGAGTGTACGTGCAGTATCGCGAAGTCGCGCGTAATCAGTGCGAAATCCCTCTGGAATCGACAAACTTTTTTTCCTTTCCTCTCTCCAACTTGTCATTTTTTTTTCTTCTCTATATCCTCTCAGAAGCACCACATCCCTTTTTTCACACACTCTACTCGTATTTAGGCTTAACTGGCACGTGTCGTATATTTATGATTTATTCAATGATTATTTATATCGCTCGTGAGAATTTTAGGGATGCCTCAGTATTATATATCGGTGATTTACGGGCTATTTGGAAGGGAATTAGTGGTAAGTATGCGTTTATATCCCTGGAAAATAAATGTGCGTTGAAGTTAATTCTTATAAGACTTTATATATTTTTGATGAATTGTATACCTTTTTGATTGCTAGATTTTATTTCAAAACAAGTACCTATTTAAATGATAATTAAAAATATAGCAGTTGCTGTAATTACAGATAAAGATTTAGTGTAAGATTGAAATGAAACAATAAGGTATTTAGAGAAGGAAAGCTGACACCTTCTAAGGAAAAGCCCTAGTTCCAAGCTTCTCTCCGTGTAATCTCATTCAAAGTCCTTCTTATGTTTTGGCCCAAGTCCCAAGTTCATGACTCGCTTTCTCTGCTCTGCTATATACCAGACGTAGCAGTGTTACTATTAAGGTAGTTATAACAGGGAGGTAAGGGAAGTAAATACAGGCGCTTGTTCGGTGACAGATTAAGCGCTTTTCCAACGCCTTACTAACTTCTTGCCATCTGAGGTTCTTCAAACGAAAAGTAAACTGCGAATTAAATCTCGTTTACTTTTGCTAAGCTTCATCGTTTTATATGAGAAATGCAAGTTTTTGATATTCTCAAACTTGACAAGTGATGAATGGGACTGAGAGAAAATGGCACGAAATTTATAAATATTGTTCTTTAAATTGATTATCGTGAATCGTAATCAAATTTATTTATTGATACTCGTCACTACATATAAAAATAAAATTTCTTTTATAATATACCAACGAAACAATTTTCACTCGTAGTACCAGTAAAACTTACATATACAAACGAAAAGAAAAAATTTAAAAAAAACGAAACTGGTATCATTTCTTGGAAGAAAATCTTTGCAAAGCCATTGCAATCAACAGAAGGATCAGTTCCAATCCCCCAGTCGACGTTATACCAAGACTTCTCTTTCTCTCTTCCTCTTTCCTCTCAGCATCTCGACTTTTATCTCCATCTCTCGAGTCTAGGATGTGTTTCGCGAAACGCGTTACGTAAGAGGAACCGCGCGTCACTTACGACCGCGAACTTCCGCCGCGATGCAATCACAGCTGCTGCTGCTGCTGCTGCTACTGGGATCTGCCAAGGGGAAAGAAGAGAATAAAGGGTAAGGGAAAGAGTCAGGATATCAAATATTTACCAACCACTTGTCTTGGCGGTATATAGCGCTTCGACTACTTTTGCCTCTTCTCTATTCTTGTCATCTATACTCAACCGTTGTTTTTCTGAGAAATCCACTATATACTTTGCCTTTTTGTTTGTTGTGTTGTTGTCGTTGGATAAGAGATAATAACTGAGATGGAATAAAATACGCTACTAAAACTAAAGCTAGCAAGTGCTACTGAGCTTGCGAGACATGATATATAAAATATATAAAAAAAAACACTAGTCAAATTAGAACTACTTTGCGGAACAAGAAAACTAAATAAAAAATAAAATTTGTTCGCAGATAAATTTAAAAAATTCATTTTATAACGTATGTTTATATTTCTATGACTATTTATTTTCAATTTTGAAGAGAAGTAATTTGAAAAACTCAATTTAACATAAACAAAACACAGATGTTGCTTGAAAATAGATTGGTCGGTAAAGCAAAGGACAATATGAAATCTCGGCAATGGTCAAAACAAGATTGAAACTACCGGAGTAACAATGATCGGGCAATTGGCCAATCGCACGTAGATCAAGCGCTCGTAGAAGTAGAAAAGGGGAAAGGGTATATATACGCAAACTATACCATTCCATACCGACTACTACTACTACTACTACTACCACTAGTACTACGCGTCCGGCCGCAATAACATCCTCTTGCCCCCATGCACCCACTTCAAATTTGCGTTATTTCCCTTCGAATGCAGCCGTAATGACAACTCGAGTGAGGTTGAAAGAGAGATAGAGAGAGAGAGAGAGAGAAAGCTGGTACAACGCAAGCTACGATAATAGACGGAGAAGTAATGAGGGAGGATTTCGCACTCTACTGGCTCTTTGGCTTTTGAATCGGGAATATATAGATATTCGAGGTGAATTATCAAGATTATTATTATCGCGTGTATATAGTATATCTGGATTTGATGATAATTGTCGCTTGCGATGGATTGGTGAATTTGTGGGATTGGATGAGAGCAACAAGCTGTTGGTATAATTGAATTTTCAAATTTGTGATGAGGGATAAGTTTTATATTATCGCTTTTATCTCTTAGAATTTTGAAAGTTTGGGAGAGGGATTAGTGTTTTCAGTTGATGAGATAGGGGCTTGGATGGAGGTAGAAATGTTTTGTCAAAGTGAATATAGTTAGTGTGACCGCAGATATAACTATTTATGACTAATGTTAGTCATTCGTGATGTTTAACTAATATTTTGAAAGCAATTAAAGTTTCAAATTTCAATTTCAGAAATGATTATGAATTATTTTAATCGCTGAAATTACAATCTGAATTATTAATTATACTTAAACAAAATTTCAAAGTAAAAAATTATCGAAAATTTACTTTTTTTCTTCGATTTTTCACTTTTACAAAGGTGCAAATTTAACAACTTAATATTCTAAAAGTACCAAAGTAAACCTAGAGTGTCACGACAAGAGAACAAAAAAAAAAATTGTTCAGCCTCTTATCGAGTCTGATGATCTATTATCATGCAACAAACTTCGATCATAAATCTCACGTCTTCACCGCCTATTCTTAAGTCTAAGAAAGTGTATCTATCCAGTCTGGTCGGCATATATCCCTGGTATAAGTGAAAATTATCATACACTTGTTAGATGGAGGGTCTCGTTCCACTTGAGCGCACGCGATTTGTTTAGCGCGACATAATGCACGGACGAAAAAAAAGTGAAAAAAAGTATGTAGAAGGAGAATCATAAAATGTAGGCCTGTATAAACTGTAAAAAAAAAAGTACAAAAATATTAAGAACGTCATTTACGCGTTCGTTTGTTCAGATACACTAGTTTACTTAAATACGCAAAAAAAAATATATAAAGATCAGTCGTGTTTGCAAAATGAACTTTAATGATACGAAGACTGAAGTATCCGGCGCATAACTTACGCGTAACGCGATTTTGCAAGTCGAGGTAGCAAGTATATGTGTTGGAGAGAATCCTTTCAACGCGGGCCTCTCGGATGATTCATGGTGCTCGTCCAAAAGCAGTTCTTTCGTGCCTCCTTCTCTTCTTCTTTTTCTTTCTTTTTTTTCTCTTCCCTTCTGCATTTTCTTTTCACTTGTGCTCGTTGACATAATGGAGCGAGTTAAAAAAGACTGCGAGAGAGAGAGAGAGAGAAAGAAAGAGAGAGAAAAAGATGTGCATGTTTCATATTAAAGTGTTACGCTACATTTGAGAGACGAAAATAACTCAAGTTTGTAGAAAGTCTTTTATTCTGTATTTTCCTGCTTAAGTGATAAGATACTCTCTCTTTTTTTCCATTCTCCACAGCTTGGCAATATTTTAAAAAACTGAAAATACTACCGGAAGACATGAAGAAAAAAAAAAGTTAAATATGAGCTGTGCTCGTAATACACACAACTTGTACTTTATTACAGACTAGACGCAACTAGTTGAAATGTAGGGAAAAGCAAAATTCAATTAATGTTTTCAGTTTTCAACAAATGGCAATTAGCGTAATTGTTACGATTTTTTTCTATAGATATAAAAGTGGCAAACAGTTTAGTGTCAAAGCTAGTCTTTAACACGATAGCAAAATTTGTACTACCAGCGCAAGCAAAAGTTTTTTTTTCTCCCTTACTCTATCTCTCTCAAAACAAACTGTCAAACTTTTTAACTGTTTAAGTCACTATTTATTTAGCCCCTTCCCAGAGCCACGTGGAATCTACGAAAGAGGCAGCCGAGATTCCGGTGGATCTAATTACGCCTGAGACAAGGGGGAAGGTGGTGGTGGTAGTAGAGACTGGAAAGGGGATAGAGACGAAGAGAGAACGTCAAGGCAAAGCCAGCCTGCTCGGTTGTCCGTCCAAACACGCGCAACCAGGGAAACAGGTATAGGGAGGCGGAGGAGGGAGCCTCATCAGTGAATCTCGAAGGGTTTCTGGAACCGATTTGCATCCGCGGTGACGGTGAGCCCAAGCACTGCCGTCGAGAGTGTAATTAATCGCAGCTCCCTTGGTGAACGCCGCGTTGACAAGTCCCTTTGTACGAGGTGCTTGACAGAGAGAGTGAGCTATATATCGATTATATGAGATAAGGGGGGGATGGGAATGGATATATATATATATATACGTTACCTAGGAATGCGATCGTAGCTGTCCCAGCTGGTGAGGCAGTTGTAGCTGCTGTAGCGACTGGACGACGCCATAACTAAAAGGTAAAGGCGGCGCCAGTGGCAGCACAGTCAAGGATCGTCAGAATCCCCGCTCGCTATTATAATACGGCCGATTTTTGACCTCACCATGGTCTTCTTTTTCTTCTTCGTTCTTCGCTTTTCGCTTTTATTCGATAATTAAGAATTAACTATTATTCTTCTTATTTACTAAATTTCCTTGTGACTTTTGGTACGAAAAAAATTAACACTCGCGTAAAATCAGGCTTTATTATTCGACGTTTAGTTTTTTTTTCTGAGTTATTTACACGGATGCACGATTGCCATTCCGTTTAAAGGATTATCTAAGACACTAGTAGTTGGACCATACAACACGATAAGAAATAGTTCTCTTTGGATATTTATATGTATGTGATATAGATAGACTAAAATTATATTGGACCACTCGGTGCTTTTTTTTTTTTTTTTTAATAATTGTACAATTGGACCGCCGAGATGAATATGTATGAAGTGACTGTGAATATATTTTTATACGCGTATGTGTACCTTAACATTTACGTCAAAAACGACGCTCACGTACATTTTAATTCTTTTTTTTTTTTTTTGTTTTTTTACCTATATAATATATAGCTCTACGCGATATGTATATATATCGCGATAGCTTATATATCCTTAAAAATATTCTACGTTTTTGGACCCGCCAACCAGCAAGTTAAGCGTTGCTTCTTCTTATTTATTAATTTATATTTTCTTGTGCTTCATTTATTTGTTTTTCATCGTTTATCGTTATTTTGTTTTTCTCTTAATTATATATAAGCTAATACCGTTTAAAAATTGTACATCAACGACTTCATCGCAGTCCATACTCTCTCTCACTTTAACCGTATATAAAAAGCGTTACAAGTGAGAGTACATTACGTGGTAGGAGAGAGAAAAAAAAAATAATAATAATGCAGTGTTCTCTCTAGTCGAAAAGTCGTGAAGATTCGCTACGCGTTGAGAAATCCAGATAGAACACGTACGTGTTCCTATTTTCTTTCTGTATTTTCCAGTCGGTAGTAGCGCACTTTGTACTAGCAGCCCGTCACGTTGGCGTTGAAGAACAGTTCTACGAATATATATCCGCAGGTGCAAGTGCCATCATCGAATCTCGGTTACGTCGAGTGTGTCGCTATTCTCTCTTTCTTCGACATCCAACTCGTGCCCTGCATTTCTTCTTTCTTTCTTCTTCATTCCTCTTGTTTTCTTTCTTTATTTCAATCACTAATTTATTTATTTTTTCTTTTTTTCTTTAAATTTTCTGTAAAAACTTATTGCTGATATTTCATTTTCAAATGTAATTCCGTTGCTTTACCCCGTCTGACCATACTCGGATGTAACTACTTAACACCATCTATTTCTAGTCTCCAACCAGTTTTCCATTCACATTAACTTTATCATCGACATGAGATGGGCTATGGCATAAGGTCTTCACACTAAACGGTCGGATCGATCTTGGAGACAGTGTAGAAGTAAGAGGACGAAGCGCGTGGGCGACTTGGTAGTGTGCTGATAATTTACCGGGAGTCAAGAAGTGAGGAGACGAGAAGTTAGGCAGAAATAGGGGGAGCGCTTTCGAAAATCGATTGACCAAGACACTTGCCGGAAGTTCTACTCTAGTAGAAATCACCAGATATCCTTGTTCTGATCGTATATCAAGCTTTTCTTGCTGTCAAACAGAAATTATTATGACGATGATGGTAAGGGTGATAAGACTGGTGATTGACATTTACACGTGTCGCACTTTTACGCACTCCTTTAAATGACTACTATGTACAGGTCATATACTCGGTTTAACGGACGGGAGAAGTCAAAGACGTTGGCTTTGTGTGAGAGTAGAATTCATAGTTGGGAGCGCAGAATGAGAAAGCTGACCGTGACGGCGGCTCAAGTTCGACTGTTGCTTTGCCGAGTGTTCTTAGAGAGCTTTAACGCAGAAAGAAAGAGCCTGGGGAGCGAGAAGTGAAAATGCGCAAAAAACAGGAGGGGATCTGTGTTTCGTTACTTTCCAGAACAGCAGTCTTTCCTCATCGATTTTTCCCCTGGCATCGTAAATAAATAATTCGCTTCTTTACTTCTTTCTTTTACTCTCCCATCCCCCCTGCTGTTAGTAGTTGTTGCTGTTACTGCTATTACTGCTACGTTTGTTTAATTTTCCACTAGGGATTCTCTCTTTTCTCTCTTCTCTCCTTTTCGCTTCGTCGATTTTCGAACGGCCTCGAGGAAGTTTCGGGCTTTTCAAGCTTCAACTCGCGTCGGCCTTTTTACGCGTACCCTATTCGTATCAAGTATCTCCTCCCCTCGCTCTTCTTTTTCTCATCCTCCTTCGACTTTCCAAACGAACTTTTGTTTCTCGCTAGCGTGCCCGCGACAAATAATCAGACTCGACGGACCACCCTCGAACTTTCCTCTTCGCTCTTCTTCCTTTCCTGACGTATTTAAAAAACAATGGGAACAAAAATAAAAAGATCGATCGGCCAATCGGCTGGACGTATATATATAACCCTATCGGAAACTCAAGTACCTCTGGATTTCAATATACACACAAGCCAAAGTCCATCCACAAGTTTTTATCTTCGGCACTTGCTCTCCTTTTTCTCTTTCTTTCTTTCTTTTAGCTTAAAGTTCCGACGTCGACTACGTCTCGTCTGGTCTGGCGGTGCAAGCACCGATGAAGTAGCCGCGGTGACGCGCCGCTGAACCGGATAGCGGCGGTGCGGCACGATCGCCACAGGGACGGCCGAGAGCGGCGCGGGATTTTTCAAAATTTTCCAGTCTACCACCGTGCCTACGGAATCTCATATCTCTCACTTGCTGGGCCAGTTCTTCTGACCTGCGATTATGACTTTTATTTCCGACTGAAAATTATCTGCTGTTAACTTGGTGATTTTCTTTAGGTGCGAGAGCTTATTTGTTTCTTGGTTAAATTTGATTGTCAGAAATTGCGTTGTTTCATTACCGAGGTGAATTAAAATTATCTATTTGCTTGAGCTTGATTATACTTGACTTCTTGATAGCAAACATTTATTTTTGGAAAATCTTTTTAGAGCTTTTGTATCAAAATAGCAAAATTGAAAACAAACGTCGTTTCTGTTTGGTATTGAAGCAGTTGAATAGGCAAGTGTCACAGAAATATCATTAAATTGAATAAGAGAACAATACTATTTTCCATCCCACATTAAATCTCGCACCTAACTTTAATATACAGCACTCATTCAAACTTTCACGTTTCCTCGCTAATTCCGTCGTTTCTACACAAATATAACTTGCCAATTTAGCAAAACGAATTCCAGAATTTCACTCTGTTTGCCGTCCGTTTGTATACTTCAACTAATCTGGCTGTCAAGCTTGAACCACAAGTTTCCGAAAATTTATACAGCCAGCAGTCAGGGTAGCAAGGAGAAAACAATCAGCTACACACACACACACACACACACTTTGAAAACAAAAGGAATGCAAGCTTGAAAACGATACGAGTTGCCCGGTATGTATGTATGTATGTATGTAGTAGTTGCTGCTGTTGTTTTACGACCTTTTAAGGTGAAATTCTCCTCAGTCTTTAGGCCGGAGACACCTGCACTTGCGCTTGAGAAATGGCATACCGAGCACGGGCTCGAGTCGCTTAAGCTCGCCGTGCATACGAGCAGTAACCGATCGCGGAGTCGTATCAACTACGACGACGACGACGACTTCGACGACAGTCTCGTCGGACGCCGCGGCACGGAGCGACTGAGCTTGGCACGCGTCACGCGCACCGCTTAAAGCTTTCATTTGCGCGCGCCACGCGGCAACGCGCACACACGCACGCGCCTGCTCTCTGTCTCTCTCTCTTTTTCTAATCTACCTCCCTTCTTCCCGTTTACGTCCAGAAGCGCGACACACCTGCGCGCTCCAGTACCGACTGGCGCCTCCAACTCGACGCGACCTCTCACACGAGCAATGCTACATGGACGAGGTGGAGGGGTAGCGAACGAGTGGTTGTATATGTGTGCGAGAGCGAGAGCTACCCTCATGCGCGCGCATACCGGAGGCAAGTCCTAGCACGGAGAGGTGGTTTAGCTGAAAGGGGTGAAGAGGGACTGCTGTGAAATAGTGTAAGGGGAGAATGGTAGTAGAGTAGCGGGAGGGAAAAACCGCGGGAATCGCGTCCGCCTTCGGATATGAGGCAGCGGCGTGCATGCGCCGCGAATAAAAATGATCTCGCTTTTGCGCTGCTACTGCTGGTGGTGACGGTATATATATGCTGCGCAGAGTAGGGTACAGCTATGGATGGTGGTAATGCTGCTGCTGTTGCTGGCCACATCGCTTTCTCTGTAATTTTCGAGCACTTCGGCGTGATCACTTTCTTCAGCCGGCTGAGATTGCGCTTCTTTGTCCTCTCTCGTGCAGGATGGCTTTTTTATATATATATTTTTTTTATTCTTTAGCTTCTTTTTCTTCTTCTCTCGAGTCCTTGCGCTAAGCCACAGCTAGATTTCACTCGTATTTTGGGTGGATGCGAGGTATTACGTGGAGAATATGGGCAAAATTTGTTCTTCGCTTTAAATGAAGATACTGCTTTTTACGAAATTACGGGGGTAGCTTTAGAGTGAGATTTGGGTGGCACTTTATTTGTGTGCTTTATTTTATTTTTTTTCTTTCTACTCTCTTTCTTCTTTAAATCTCATTACAAATTATGCGTGGTATTTTTTGTTTTTAATTTACTCGCTTGAAAAAAATTAACATGCATTTATTCGTCTGATAATTATTTTTTTAATTTAAAAACAAATTCATAAGTGATGAAATTATAAAATATTAAACATCTAAAATATTCATTCAATTTCATCTTTTAATATTTGAGATATCATTGAAATAAATTATTTATCATAATATAAAGCTTTTAATATGACCACTTCACAACAACTATAGAAGTCTGACCTTACTCTGACCTTTACTACTTAAAACACTATTGATCTTCTGTTTCGTATTTTTTGTTTTTTAAATCATTTCACCAAGCTTCAAAATAAAAAAAAATGAAAAATCAAGCAATCAACCAGAATCTCAACCAGTCCAATCAATCGTATCATCGTCAAATAAACACAGCTATCAAGCTTTTGAAATTTAATTTACAAATTAATCTATCCATGCAAAAGTAGTCAGTCGCACGCTACTCGAGACTTTATCACTTCAATCGAATGCTCTTCATATTTACGTACTTGCAACAAGAGAAATTTTCGGTTCAAAACGCAGAACTTAGTTTATAGAGGACAACCTTTACCCCCTGGAGTGGCAGTGGAAGGTAGAAACTCAGAAAAACAAACTGAACGTGGGAGAGAGAAAAAATAAAATTTTAATGCATTCGCTATGCCAGAGGCGAGTGAGAGCTGGGAGTATATTAAATGAAAGTGTAATTTTAATCGAGCAAACTTTTAGTTGAACAGGATTTTGCAAAGCACGGTAGAGAGAGAGCTTAGTTGCGTCCCGGGCCGATTGTATATGTATGTATGTATGGAGAGAGAGAGAGAGAGAGAGAGAGAGGAAAGGTTGGGTGTACATACAGCATATGCAAGCTGGAATGAATTATTCCGCGGGGAGGAAAGCCGGAGGGTAGAAGTTTGTGTGCCTCGGCGTGGTACACACGTGTATTACTGCCACACCGCTCGACTTGAATTGTTTTCGGCGCGCATTTTCCATTTACGGGCCAACCCCCCTATAACCCCTCCCCCCTCCCCCTTCTTCCGAGAAACCTGGCTTTGACGCGTGTGCTATATGAGCGCAAGCTCGCTGCTGCTACTGCTGCAGCAAGCTGGGCAATTTTCGAATTAAGCCTGCTGTGAATGATAATAGCGTTCGACACCTTGCCTACAAACCTGAAATAGAATTTTAGTGAGAGGCACGAGTTTACTAGTGAGGAGGGAGGAAAATTTAATTAAATTGCTATTCTTTTGTTTTTTTTTAAATTTAGTGATTCGATTAACTTTGACTTGTTTGAATGCATATCGTATGCGTGTGCTAAATACAGTTTCATAGGTCAAATTGAAAATTTAGGCTACGGACAAGGATTAATTGTTCGAGTGGATATTTTATCAAAACAAATGCTTAACGCTCAGATAAATACTATTGAATTAAATTGTTAATTTCGTTGATCATTTAAATCGTGATTTACTTTGAGATGTTAAATTATTTATCTAAACGTTAAATATTTAATAAATATTAATAAAGATATAAATCTAAACATTTTTAAAAATATCCAAAAAATAAATTTCTTATTTATTATGAGAGGTAAAATAATTCTTTATTTATGTCAATTTGAGCACATACGTACACTCAAAATACTAATCACGATAGAAAAGCAACATCAAAGATTTCCGTATATCCATTCCAGACGACGATTTGTCAAGAAAAGAAAAACTGGATAAACTTGCCCACGAATTTTTCATCATGAATAAGGCCATAACGTCTCCAACCTCGGGCTAAAGAAGATTAATCCAATGCTCGGACCAAGAGAAAGCAGCAAGATTCCAACCAGCAAAGTCGTCGTGACACCCACACAGACACACACGCGCGCACGCAGGGAAGAAGTTGCCGGTAGAAAGTGACCGTATTTCAAAGGCCTTATCGCCGTTTCAATTAAGTAATTAGCGAGCCGCAGGGTTCAAATGCGACGAGTCACGGAGATTATTATCGCTGTGGAGAGTTTTGTCGAAGTAAGGCTTGCTCCCTTTTCCTCTACTAGCGATCGTTTATCGGGGTATGTTATGTGCGTGCGTGTGTGTGTGTGTGTGTTTTAATCAAAGTCCAAAAGCTCTACGTGCAAAAATCTTCCATCAATCTTATCGTTGAATCTTGTGACGGGCGATTAGGTAAGTGCTGACTTTTTTTTGTTACCTTTTTTTTATATAAAAAATGTTATTATATACAGTTTGTAGAAATGTACAGATCGTTATTTTTAAGATGTATTCGAAAATTTAATAGTCTGCAAAATTAAATTAAGTTTCCTAAAATAAAATTTAACTTTTGCATCTCTCAATCCGTTCTTAAACAAATAATTATCAACAAACTCAAGAACATACATACACATTTCTCATTAACTATATATGCATCTGCGTTAGTATACTTCACGATGTTAAACAAACACTTTGAAAATAGCATATCCCACCTACCTATTCTTCCGTAAACAATGTACTCCCGATAAAAAATAATAAATCGCAGCATTTCGCTAGTCTACCTTCTCTTTTTCCCAGACTCAAACTCTCCTCTTTTCCAACCATCCCGCAAGAGAGAGGGACATCAATCTAGCGAGAAAGAGAGAGCGCGCGAACTAGACAGCTCAAGCATTATATCGCCCTTCTCTCTCTTTTTCTCTAGCGCCTCTCCTAGCGCAGCTCTAAGCCGGATAATATATAAGGTGGCTCTCTCTCGTACGTGTTCGAGGTAAATAAAGAGCCGTGCCCGTGTCTAGAGAGAAAGAGTATATAAATATTTGTCCCGAATGATGAGAAAGAGAGAGAGAGGGAGAAAGAGCTTCCTACACCGGTCTTCTTCACATATAACACATAAGTATACTCTCGACCTTCCCTTAAGCACTGGTTTTAACTTCATATTTAACTGACGAATTGCGGGCAATCTGCGATGGCCAGTTTTTGTGGCATTGGAGGAAGAAGCACCCTAGGGACTATGGCTCTTCGATACGAAGCTCGTTAAGAAGTTTCGCCCTTCCTACCGTTACTACTACTATTACTCGATGACTTCCGAGCTTTAATCCCTGCTCACTCTCTCTCTCTCTCTCTCTCTCTCTCTCTCTCTCTCTCTCTCTCTCTCTCTTTCCCTTCCAGTCTTCTCTTCCTCTGCAAGTAGAGCTTTCCTGTAAGTTTTGCTCGTGAATATATAAGTTTTGTGTATTATGGGTGTACACTTTCGAGTTGGCAGGTGGATTTGTTCGGCGGAGGATTTGTTGGTCGCTCTAATTACGAAGTTCTATTCAAATTTCCAAGGTAAGAATGTAATTAAGTCGAAGGATAGAGTAGCTAAGGGTAGGGTAGTAGGTAGGGGTAAAAGAAGGGGGGGGGTTGTACGAGTGAAGTTTGAGCACGTGTAAATTATTAATCGGTAAACGTGAAATTATACGACCCGATCAAGCGGGTCTACATCGTGATGAGCTAAAATTATATAATTACTTGGAAAAGTAAGACGATACGTTTCATGTGGGTGTAGTTATTTTAGAGTGAAGGTGGGAGAGAGAAAATATTTTTTAACGAAAAAATTATCAGATGAGAAGTTTAATTATTTTTCCTTATTTAAAGGGAGAAAATTACACGCGTTAAGCGGTCTGTGTAATTAGAATTTCAAAGAAACTGAACGGTTAACCGTGCGATTAAGAACGAGAAAAGTTTTGGTTTGGGTGTGTAAAGTTGAGTAGAGAAGGCCGTAGGAAAAAAAAATGAAAGAAAAGAAAATGCTTTTTACGACAAAACAACGAGTGCAGCGAGAAAGAGAGAGAGAGAGAGAGAGAGAGAGAGAGAGAGAGAGAGAAAGAAAAAAAGCACGTTGTACACAAATCTTATTGCTTCTATTATAATTAGGCGAGAACTTGGGTACCACACCGAGTTTAGCTTTAATGCGTAACTGCAATTGAGAAGAAGGGGGTAGAGGAAGAGCTTGCGTGACCGAAAATTACGTAACTACACGTATAAGCGCACAGTCATGGCAATAGCGATTTGCGTGCCTAATTGATCGTTACATAAAAGTTGAAAAAGAAAAAAAAAAGAAAAATGTAAAAATAAATGTAACCAATGGTGTTTTTATAATGTCTAGAGGTGGAGTTAACGAACGTGGGTTTATGTATACATATAGCTAAGGATTATACGTGCGATGAAAGCATGTTTGGGCAATTACGTTTATCAAAAGATTGAGGACACGCAAAAAAATTTACACTATTTTATGCTATTTGTATATTTTATGATTAAAAATGAAAAAAAAAATGTATGTATGTTGCTTCTGAATGGATGAAAGTAAATCCATCAAAAGAAATTTCTTTTAAAATCAATCTCGTATCAAGAATAAATAATAAAATTCCTTCCGGCTCTTTGTTTTGCAAACTACAATAAATTTGTTTGATTTTTCAGTCACAGTAGAGAAACAAATAAAATTGTAAAGTTTGAATACTTCAAGGCACTACTGGAATAAAAAAAAGAAGGGATGAAGAAAAAGAAAAGCAAGCGTACAATTTAACGCGAATCTATTTTTCTTCTTTCGCACTCACTTGCTTTTATTTCTTTTACCTCTAAACTTTATATTTGTTCTTGCGCTGGATATCTGTGTACGCGAAGGGACGGATGGTATGTAGAAAAAGAAGGGAGAGGAGAGAAAAAAAAGAGTAGAAAAGGGAGAACGGCTCTCTCACGGTGAGTCTTGAAGAGAAAGCAATCGTTTCGAGCGGCCGTCGAAGGAAAGGAAAAAGACGCCCGAGCGCGTGATATCCCGAAATTTCGATCTGCGCTTTACGAGGGAAAGTCGTTTCGCTTGGGGGGGTTGCTCTTACGCGAACGCGAGCGTGCGCACCCATGCGCTCTCGGGTTACGAGGTTCACCAGTCGTAAAATGTGCTGCTCTGCAGGAACGTTTGTTATAAAGGATTTAGAAGGACGCTGATCGACTCGTTCAAAAAACAGAAAAAAAATAGAATAAAATAACGAAAAATGTGTGTACACAATGATGTTTGTTGTTTAAATAAAAAATAACGGCTGAACTACTTCTTAAATCCGATTTGTTCTTGTGTTTTATTTTATTTGGTTTTACACAGTTGTAACTTACTTGACGTTGAGTTACATATAAAAATTGTATTAATTCAGGTGAATTAATTTTATTTCAAATTAACAAGTAAAAATTCTTAAAACAGTAATAATAAAATATTTTGAATTTATTTTTGTTACACAAGGAACAAATTTTTTTCAGAAAATAATTGGGAAAAATAGCAACACACACTCAACTGCCTAGACCGTCACGTTATTTTTCCAGCCACTTAAAAAGTTTTTAATTTGGAAAATTCACAAAAATTATATCACGAAAGTCTTGAGACTCGAAGAGCCCACTAGCTGAATCCAAGAATAAAATTATTCTTTTCTTTCCAACGAAAAAGCGGAAACGGATAAATCGAGAAACAAAGTAAAACTGCGTAATTATAACATTACCCAAGAGAGCTTGCGTAATCTTTAGACAATCGAAACCAAAAAAGTTCGTATAACAACCCTGCTACACTCGAGTCTTTCTCGGCCAATGTTTTGGGAGGAGAAAACTCTAGCCTCGTTATATTTTCTTTTTTTCGCTAACGAATCTCCAAGCGCTCGTTTATTCTTAGCTGAGATTCGGGTAGACCAGGCTCACAACTTTCGTCACGTTCCGATGTTACTCTCAGTTTCGTCCAACGTAACTTGATTAGTCGTTGTGAAATGTGAAAAATTTTCCAAGAACTTCAATATTTACTCTTTTAATTTCTTTGCGTTCTCGCTTGAACTTGTCGCATCTCTGAGTTATATTTTTTTTTTAAGTTTTCAGGAGATTTTTATTTATTTTTTGGCTATTTAATGTAAATTATAATTTATTGGTTAATTAAAAATTGTAAAAAACTTATAAATTTACCTTCTCCAGGATTACTTAAAAATACGTATTTAATTTGAACAATAATTGGCAGAAATACAAAATTGTAACTTTTAATTTTAAATTATTGAAATGAATTATTTTAATTAATCCAACAAAATGAATACCAAGTAAAATTCAAAAGTACAGAGTTTATTTTTACAATTAATCATGAAGCCGTTAAAATTCACACGCATTTATATAACTTTCGACGTTAAATCCCACAAAAAAAAAACCTTTATTCAAGCAGGAGAGATAGAGAGTCAACGCCGACCTCAAATTAATTCTACTCTTTCTCTCAATAGCATTGCGCTTTCCCAGTGCCTCAATAAACTTTAATTCCTCACCAATAAAAAGTTCTTAATTCTCGTCCTCCAAAGATAACACATTAAGTGAATTAGCAGAGGATAAGAGAGAGGGGGGGGGGGGAGGAGAAAAGGGAGAGAAAACCGACCACAGGTAAAAAACAAAGTAAACTCGAAACGAATAACGCAACGACTAATTCCAACAGCAGAAACGCACGTGAGAGAGGATATAGAGTTAGCTTTATATTTGCTCAGGGTAAAGAAAGAGCTATATACATGTTGAGCGGACGGAAAGGTAGAGAGAACACACGCGAGATTAGGATGAAAACTTTACGAGTTCATGGCTGGTCTTTTGCGTATGTAGCCGCGGCTGCCGCTCCTGGTGGTTGGCCCACTTTTTGTCTTCTGTCCACCGTTTCTACTCCCACTACGGAGACCTGTAATTTCTTCCACGTATGCTCAGGGGAAGGAAAGGAGAAAGAGATGCATTATGCACGTGAGCCGAGCCCCACCACACAGCGACGCATCGATTTTCAATTACCGCTTTCTCTTTCTTTCTTTTAACCCCTTAGCTTGCTAGACCAAAAAGAGACTTCAAGCAGTATCCTTTTTTTCTCTCTTTCTTTTTTTTTATTACGAGAACATCTTATTACTTTCTTGACTTGACAGTTTTTAATATCTTTTTATTAAAATTGTTTGCGAGTTTGTTTTAATGCTTTTAAAAATAGAAAACGATATAGCGTACCTACGCGTTTTCTATAATGAATTTTTACATTTTACATTTCGCAAAGTGCTTTTTACAAAATTAAATTAATTTTTTGCATTTTACTTTGCTATTTGATATAAAAATTTATCTGAAAAACATTGATGTGCGTCTTGCGCTTCACTTCACCAGTCTAGCAGATGCGTAAAATAAACATTCGTGAAAATTACACGGAGTGCGAGCTTGCGGGCATGTTATTTCCTGGTTGCAGAGGTAACTGTATTGCCAAGCACACTTCCAGTTTCCCCTGCATACGTTCGTATTTTTTGTGAAAAAAAAAAAAAAAAAAAATGAGAGAAACGTACGAATCAAGAGGATACCTGTATTTCTATTTCTCTATGTTTTTTCACCACCTTTGTTTTCATATTTTTTATTTTTCTTTTCTAATCAATTTAGAATTCAAATTTATTTGTAGAATCCTTTCCATAACATATAGCACTTAATTTTGATAACACGATGTAGATTTTTTTTTCTTTAACTAAATTTTATACATTATTTTAGTATTTCATTATAGAATTTTTACTAATTTTTTAAAAATTGATAATTTTCTATTTCGCCTTATTTAATAGAGTAGTAATAATTAAATATCTTTCATTCAAAACGTTAAAAATATTTCAATTAACCCTTTTTCATTTATTTCTATTCCATCAAGATAATGAAAAATAATAATGAAATCGATCGTAATTTCATTCATTCTTTTTTTTATCGGCACATTCAGTGAATTATAAGTAAATAATAATTATCCAACCCAAATACTGTCAAATAACATACGCGACAAATATTTACGTTCATCATAACCAATTCAAAAATAAAAATAAAAAAAAAATTTTAGATCTTATCTACCCTACCATCTTACCTGTACTCAACTATCTATTCACCCTTGACATAAACCACCCTTCCTTATACACATATTCATATAATTCGATAACAACTTTGTTATGCCACGACAGCAGCAGTAGTAGTAGCGATAAAATTCAATAGAATCCAAGTCTAAACAATAGCGATTCGTCGTAGCAAAAGTTCACGTCACGTTGTATTGACACACTTCCACCTATTTATCAATTCTCAATCAATCAAACCAAATGAAATTCCTTATCGATAGCTTGCCGATCGCCCGGTCGTCCTCCACTCCTCGCATACAACGTCCGTTCCATGCGACGCTTACTTGACCAGCCATCCAGCCTGCACTGGCGGACGCTTTAACGAGTTACGCTTCGCTGGGGCGCGCTTCCCTTTCTCTGGGAGAGAAAGAGAGAGAGAGAGAGAGAGAGGGAGAGATCGTGGAGGAATGAATATTAATCTGGAACGTCAAGCACCGAAGTTGATAACGCAGTCCGTACTATGTGTTCCTGCCATTGCTTGCGCGCGCGCGCTCGCGTCCTCCTACTGCAACAATAAACCTCGCTTGGCTGGCAAAATTTAATCATCCCGATCGGACTGCTGCTCTATATCTACGTATAGAACGTCTGCTTCAAACATTGGCTCTTATCAGCACACAGTGCAAAGCAGTCTGGCCATATTCTAATTCGACTCATTATTGGAAAGTAGAAAACGAGAAATATCGTATATTACCATGATATTTTATCCTTTCTTTCTCTCTCTCTCTCTGAATTTTGGACTTTTTAACTCCTCTGGGAGCTTTGGGTGAGCTTGCGCGTGCTTATCCTCGTAACAGCTGAATTTTACGGTCGACAAACCAAGCGATAGCGGGAGGTCTTGTTCCGGATGACCTGTTGTTGGCTTTTCTGCGTATTATACTACGAACTGCAAAGCTTGCATCATGCGGGATGTGACGCGTGGACGATGAGAGTAAAGCCAAAATGTCCAAACGCACAATGCACGCGAGGAAAATCTTACTTTCAGCTTACCCTGGCGTCCTAACAATGGTAGACACGTATATACACACACGTGTCCATTGCGTCTGCGGTGGCATAACTGGAAATGTATGTTTGCGTTTAACGTATGAGTATATAATATGTGTCTTTGAAATAGCGAATACAGCGTTTTAGTTGTTTGAAACTGAGCTGTCTTGAAATTCTTTATGAAGAGCTAGCTTTTTTTTTTCGTTAATTGCTCGTTACTCTTAATTCGGTTAACTCGCAGCTGGTAAAAAATTTATAGTGCCATAAAAAAGTTTAAAATGAATAACGAGCATCAGGGAGAAGTAGCAAAGATATAGTAAAGAAAAGAAAAACGCAATCTTTCATGTTTTAAGTCTCGCAATAATTAACTATGGATTGAGAGAAAGAAAGCATGGACACATTTATCTCCAACGCGCAAGACTTCTTCAGCTTTAGCGTAACGCTATTTATCAAGAGGTTTAAAGAAGTTCGTAGTTGCGCATTTTGAAGTAATAGCATATCGGGTAAAAAAGCGTCGTATTGATTTGTGACATGATAATTTGGTGAAAAAAAAAATAAGACAGAAATAGATGGGTAACATTGATTTTTTACTTTTCGCTGTTTGTTTCCATTTACATACTTTACTATGTTCGCTTGTTGCGAAACGAAGAAATGGATAATGGAGTTCATTATTTTTAATGCGGAAAAATTATCATTGACGTCTCTTGTAATGATCGAATTACGTATTTTTCCTTTTTTTTTTTAAAGTTGAAAAATTGTAATGAATGTGATTTGCCAACTTAAGACGACAAATAAATTGAAATAGAGGTGAAAACTTTAAGTTTAAAAAAAACTTATTTATTACAGTTTAAATTCTAATAAAACTTGAATTTTAAATATTCAATCATGAATTTCGATAAAAAGACGATTACGACTTGGTAAGAATTTTTGTACTCTAACACCTTGTCAGAAATTCTAGTGAAATCATTAATAAAAAAAAAAATCTCCGGCTTGTACTGTAAAAAGTTTCTTTTTCATGAATTACATTTCAACTTTCTTTTATCACGGATAACTAAGTAACTTCAATAATTTATTTCGCAACTAAAATTAAATAAGCTAATCTTATTTTGCAACAAAAATTTAAAATGTAATATAAAACGTAATTTTGATATTAAAAGAAAGTAATTTTATATCAACGCTGCATGTACTCTATAATTTTTTTAATAAAATTTATCTTTGATATTCCATTACATAATAAAAATTGTATTATATTCTATGAGAAAATAATCAACTTTCATAAAAGCTATTTAAAATGAAATTTTCAGTTTATTGAAAATCCCTCCCGTTTTTGTTAAAATTCACGAATTTTAATGATTAATAACCGAGCTTCATAAATACAATGGATTATTCAAGATTGCAAAGTTTGATCTAAAAATGAAAGATAATACCACTTAAATAATTTCACCATCTGGTTGGTAGAAAACGACCTATTACCTTAACAAAGCAGTACGATTGCAAGCAGCCGCTAATGATCAGCGAATTCGCTCGCGCGAGTCTATCCATTTCGGACGAGAGGCCCTTAGCACCGATCCGTCTATCTTTATCAGTGAGAGGAAGATCTAAATACAGCGAGACGAAGAGATAGAGTGATCAGAAATTAGCACGTTCGAGGTGGGATGCCAGAGTAACAGAGCCTTGGCTGCATTTTCGAATTATCGATTTCCGTATACACAAGCGGTAGCAGCTACTCCGACGTCGCACGGTTTACGTGCCGCGTGTACTGCGGCCCGATGACTTAATCGGAAATCGCGTGTATAAGAGGATGGAACTCTTAAGTAGGCTCGACGGTAGTCAGGAACGAAGAAGAAGAAGGAGAAGTGCTGCGTCAGAAGTGAACTTGAACAGACACGGAAAATCAAGAGAAAATCGCTTTATTTTCTTTGGTTTGACCAAACTCGGCTGTTTCTACTTAAATCCTGCGGTGACGAGGCTATAATTCACTGCTTCGTAAAATAAATGTAATTCATTGAATCTAAGACAACGTAATGAAGTATTAAGAAGTAAAAGACGACAGGAAATGTCAAGCAAGCGCGACATAAGAGAATCCGATGAACGTTGGCCGAAAAATATTGGAAATGTCGTACGAATCACTAGCAGGTGTGTGCCAGCAGGTCGCTGCCGCCATCAGCTGTCATTCGATGTCAAGCTCGGCACAAAAAATGGAAGTAGCAGCACGGTGGCGAGGAATAAGAGAAAAAAAAATACAAAAGAAAAGTGTGGGGAGTAGATGGGTGATGGGAGAAGGGAAGAAGAGGGCAGTCACCATTTGCGCGCGGACATTGACAAAGATACCTTGAGTAACAAGCAACGGGCGGAGCCGGTAATCGGATTTTTCCCGAGGCCGTGGCGCCTAGACGGCGCATCTGATTTTGCGCCCCAGCGACATCACCCCCGTAGGAGAATTTCTTCTTTTTTTTCTTTCTTCCGTCACCCTTAAATGCGCCAAACGGTCCAAGTAAATATATCAACGGGGGTATCGTCTCGCTAATGATCGAAATAATAGTTGAAGCTGAAAATCTGAGCTTTATTTTTTTTTTCTCTTCTGCGTTTGTTATGCTTAAGGTGAAATTTTAATTTGCAAAGAGATGTGATATTCAATATATAAAAATAATACTATAATAAATTTTTTACTTTAAATATCAATTGTAATGAAATATTTAGTCTTTATACTTTAATAATTATCTTGATGATGATTTAAAAATATTTTGTGAAACGATCGCGAATGGCATTTATCAAATTAATTTGGCAGACAAGAAACTGTGTCTTAAACTTTAACTTCGCCTTTGACTACTTCTATATTTCAATTGCGTTCTCTTACCAACTATCCTTTTCACAATATAATTTACGCTTTAACTGCTTTGAAGAAAGAGTCTTTTGTTGCTTTGCTCGTTTCATAAAGCAAATTTTATAGGAAATTCTGCGATTATTTTTAATTTTTGTTTAGTGCAAAATTAAATTGCCAAATGAATTTATTAATTTTCTCCAAAAAATTTTTGTACTATCTAAAACTTGTATAATACTGGTTGACCAAAATTTTTAATTTAAGCTTAAAATGATCTAAAAAATGAACATAAACCATTCTCTTTGAACTCAATCGCATTAATTTATTCCTCAAAAAAAAAGTTTTTAATTAAATTACCTCAATCCCCAAATTTGATAAACTCGCAAAAATTTGTGTTCTCCAGTATATTCGTCATATTTCCATCATTCAAAAAAAAATCTATTTTAATTCTCAAGTGTCTGTATGGCGTTAAAAATTGCAAATGAAATTGGAGCTGATATCTGTACTGAAACTCGCCCTCGAGCCTCCGTCATATATATATACATGTTCACAAACGCATATAGTGATACGTATATAGAGCCGCGCCTGTCATTCATTAGAGCCATCCATCCGCGTAATATAGCCGCTCGCTCACGGCGGTAGGGCCATCGACAATAAAAGCAATAATTCAGCTAGCAAGCCGGCCGAGTCACGACAGACCGCCGCCGGTGCACGATAAACCAAACTCCCGGACGGGATTGCCAGGAATTCGAGCTGCAGTCGGAAGGACAGAGGAAGAGAGAGAGAGAGAGAGAGAGAGAGAGGGAGTAAAAGAAGCTAGGCAACGCAAGAGTGAGAAAGAAATAGACGAGCCTCAATGCGATTAAAGGTAATATCGTTGAGGGTCCACTTCCGCTGCATTAGCTCTGGAGGGGCGTCGCGCGAGTACGCGGATATGCGACGGCTAGTCTCCACCTCCTCTCGTCTGCTCTCGAGGATTTTTCTCGCTTGTTTTTCTTTTACCATCCACACGGCCAGCTAGCCAGCTTCTCTCTTCCTCTCTTTCTACTTCAACTTCTCTTTTTTCGCTCGGAGTCCTTTTTCTTCTTCGCCCAAGGCGACGGAATTATAGCTGGATAAACGCAAGAGCGACGGCGCCAGTGCCGTCAGGGACTACTTTCGTGTATAGCAGCAGCGTTGCGTGCGGATGACGGTAGGGACGTGAGATTGCCAAGAGAAAGATAGAGAGAAATTCTAGCTGCGAAGAGAAGAAGGGTTTATTGGAGCTGATGCTTTGAAATAAGAAACACAGCAGGGAATCGATGAAAATTTATTTATTGCACTTAATGGAATGGAGGCTCTCCCCTCCCTCTTCTCTCTCTCTCTTTCTCTTTAGTTCCAAGACCACTAAGTCTATATCGACTTTACAATTGATCGAAGTTAACTTAATTTGTACTAGATTTTTATAGGAGGAAATTTGAAGAAAAAAAATAGATTAGCTGAAGTAAATTATTTTTTTTATTCGTTGTACGAAAGTAAATCAAATAAATTTCATTTATCTTGAAGAAAAAAAAAATTAACGTATTAAAAATTGATTCATTTCATTATTTATTATTAAAAAAAAAATTATTACAACTTTATTTAGTACACGTGTTATATATTACAGTATCCTAATTTTCTTTTTCCGATAAAAGCTAAAAAAAAAAAGTAACTCGCAATTATCTATAGTGCCCATGAAAGTCGCCAAATTTCCATTATTTTTAGTTACTCGCATTTTTCGTATTTACAGTATCCTCAAACATTTGCGAATGTAAAAAAGAAAGCAAAATAAAAAAAAAGGGTTCAAGTCCTTAACAACTATCGCGAAAAATCCATTGAAACGTCGAATCCAATAAATCAGAACGTCAGCAGACGCGTCAGCGGCAGACAAGTGGGTCAACCGCCGCTGTCGTTACTGCCACTACTACCACCACCAATACCAACACCAACACCCACTATTACTACATCGAAACGACGGGCACGTCTATACGAAGGAAGAACGTCGTCCCTCTATTCCACCCACTCACCCACTCAAAGCATAAAGAGTGTATAGTGTATACGTATATAGGTATACACAAGCAAAACGAGTGCTTAGTTCGAAAGCTTACCGCGTCCCGTAAAAGGAGGGCGCGACTCGTCGAGAGAGCTTTTAGTCCCCGACGACAGGCGCCCCCTGCTTCTCTACGCGTGTAGGGCTGTTACTGCTGTTGCTTGCTTGCTTGCCGAGCAAAATTCCTGCTTACCCACCGTGCTACTTCTTCTCTTTCTCGTTTTCATACTTTATAAAGCTGCCGCGCAAGCGAGCAAGCTAAAGTCTCTCTACAGTTCCCTACGTAAACAGCTGGCCTCTTTTTTACTTCGTGTGTGTTTGTATGTGTCATGAACGTGCGCGTAAAATACTGATTGAGCATCGGCATTCCACTGGTGAGGTGAAGCGGCACTGTGTAAAGTGTGTCCAGTGACGAGAGATAGAGAAAATGCGATAGTTTACTCGCTTGGAAGAATTGCGCGTTAGTTTTGTTTATTTTTGAATAAATTTTGTTGGGGAGATGGGATTTGCTTATTTTAAATATCTAAGTGCTGATTTATGGGAATTTAAATATTTTTTACATAATATTTTTTTATTTAGAATTTTTATAATTAATTTTTTGAGATAATGGTAATGCAGATTTTAAAAAGCATGAATAATAGTTTAACAATTAAAGAATAAACGATGATTAAATTTCTTTGCGAATTTGCAGGTTTTGGCTGCAGAAACGAGATAAGAGGAGTGTGCATAAGTGAATTATTGGAAATATCTGTTCATTAGGATAAACAGCTCAGTGTTTTGCTACATATTGTCTCGTGAATAAAAGATAATTTGTATGAATATAAAGAAAAGTATGAAATGTATTGTAACAAACAAATAAATGATCTGTTACAGTCATGCGAAGAATCATAAGAAACTATGCACGACCATAACAGGGTTTTTTTATTTGTGAATTTGATAAATTTTGATATTAAAATAGTCAATTAGATTTAAAAAAGCAGCTTTAAAATTTGTTTATTGAAAATTCTAATTTAAATAAATTAAAAGAAAGAATTGTAAGAAATGTCGGTTTTAATTATTTCTATGAAAAGATTCAGTTTAATGGGTTTATCAAGGCTACGGTTAAAAGCATTGAGAGTCAAAAGCACGCGTGAATGCAGCGTAATTTCCGACGTCCAGGTACTACAGTCAACTCGACTGTAAATGATAAATGCCCAGAGCCACTATTTAGACACATTATTTTGGTCCATTTTATAAAAAAAAAAAAAAAAAAAGAAAGAGCAAATAAAAAAAAGCTGAGATTTTTTTATCTATTCAAGTAGATTAAAAGAATTTTTTGCAAAAACCCGGATTAATTTTAATTTTTACTCTAAATGTTAAAAAATAGCATACTACAAGTTCATGCAAAAATATTGTAAGATTTATTTTATTATACTTGCAAAAATGACGGCGTAAAATGTTCAAGTTTAAACATGTTAAGCAAGACGGAGCCGCTCTATGTCCCCTGGAAGCTTGAATGTAATCCGTTGCTTTGTCTATGTAAACTACTATCGTAAACAAGAATTTTGTAAAACTGAAAATAAATGTACCCAAATTTTTAATAGTTGCTCGCACATATTTAAACTTGTAAAAGTAAAACAATTTTTAAATTATTCTTTAACGTAGTAGAAACAGAAATAAGAAAAAAACTAGTGTCGTTAAAATTTTTAATTTACAAAGTTTGTTAAAAACTTTTAATTACTCTATTAATGTGATATACTTTTTTGTAAGGTAACCAATAATTTTAAAGGAAAAACAAAAAAAAAAATCCATAGTTTTCCAGTATAAGCAACACTATTTTGAAAAATTTTATTTTTATTAATTAATCTTAATTTTAATAGCAGTAGTAAAAATCAAGTATGGTCAGACGAAAATTCCAAAACGTTTTAATCATAAAAAACAGTAGATTTTCTTATAAATGAAAACAAATAGTTGTTTTTTCTTCACAATTCCCTCAAAAAACTAAAAGGAAAAGGCCAAATGAAAAGACGCTACAACCGTTATTTCTTATTAGAATTAAACGTCAGAGAAATGTTCAGACAAGTACCTCACAAAATAGCAGTAGCTAGCTACATTGCCAAGCCACCTCTTTTTTAATACTCTTTTCTTCGTCTGTCTTTTTAAACCAGCTTTTTCGGCATCACATTGTTCCGTAAAATTGCACAAGGTGGTGCCTCAGTCTTTGTCGTCGTAGTAAGCTGATACACTACGCCTACCATCCTATAACATCTTCAAGCTTTTCAAACGTCAGAACAAATTTTCAAGGGTGTGTAAATCCAATAAACCTGAATTATATTCGCCAACGCTTTATACAGGCGCACATACACGCTTGCTCACGTGCATTTATTTTCTTAGCAAAGGCGTGCGCGCGAGCGCTTGCGAATTGCCGGGTATGATAAACTGCGAATTTTCGACTGAATAAATTCTTTACAGGAAAACGGGATATGCTCAATTTAATGCACCGTGTCATATTTGGATAATGTCATATTTATGTTGTTAAAACGTTTATGCCTGTAAGAATTTGGTGGAAATCGATTTGGTGTAAAGTAAGGGTGATACATAATTTTATGGTTATTTTAAGACTAGATTTATAAAGTATATTGTCAGAACAATATTTTTATATACATCTTAATCGGAATTTTTATATTTTTATTCATTTCGATCTGTAAGCAAATTTAAAACACGTAACCTAGTTGAAATAAAATCTTTAAATAGACTATTAATGAAATTATTGAATTTTCAGCAAATTTGGATGATTTATTGTAAATATTGAGTGTAGTTTATTAGTGATATCAATTGATTATTTAATAATAAAAGTATCAATAACTCTGAAAATAAATATAAAAAAGTAAGGAATATTATTTCAATCATAATTGTTCTTCAAGCTTTATTTATTTTTAAAAATAATAATAATGATTTATAAAATCATTTCCAATATTTTGCAGCCCAAATACTTTATAAAAAAAAAAAAGATTGATATTGTCTAAATGACATAAAGTCTTCCAAGCTTGACGAAAATAACAGCTGACTTAGCATCATAAAATCTCGGAGCCTCTTATCTAATGTTTCCCATAAAACACGATAAGTTGTCCCGAACATTTTGAGATGATATCAATGTTACTCGGAAATGACTGAGCTTTTTTTTCGCATATACGTATATACTCACACGTACACACATATACACAAAACGAAAGAGAAGGGCGCTGCGTCACATTGCAGGTCTGCAGATGATGGAGGGGGATAATTTTACCGCAGGTGTCGGTTAACTATAGTCAGCGAATTCCCGAAAGGCGTAATAAAGACAGGAAAATCTAAATTACTTTTGTAACAAAAATTAAGAATGTTATACATTTGATCAAATGTTCAGGATAAAAAAAATAAATATTAATATAAATATAAATTTGTTAACATAAATATGTTTTTTTTTCAAATACGATGGAATAAGAAATTATTTGAACTTTATGATACAATTTCTTTAATTTTTTGTTTATCTAAAACTTTTTTAGCAATTGTACACGGGTGAATTCAAGGAGACCATTGGTTCTTGTTTATTGAGCAAACATTTTTTTTTTTGAGTCGTCAAAGCAATAAAAGAAGAAGAAGAAGAAAAAAGGTCAAACGCAAAAGAAATTGGGAAGCAACAAATAGCCGCTAAGCTGTCCTAATTACGTATTTTCACTTCTATGGCCATCGATTCAATTCTTCTCAACAAAGAGGTTAATCAACAGGGTCTGGTACAATATCTAATCAAAAGTTAAATAACTTACAAATACCACGTTACAATAATTTCAAGTATATAATAGAAAATAAATATAAAATATTACTAATCAATAATATCATATTAATTATCAAGAATCTATTAGTATTTCAATCAACTTTTTACAATGGAATATAATTTTTTAACAACAACAACAAGAGAAACGAGAAATAATCATTATTACATCCATATTTATCAGGAAATGAATGATTTGTTTGACAAAGTAATTTGTCAGAAAATGAGGATATATAGTGCAAGCTGTTCGCTGCACGAATACGTAAATCAGTTTATTCCAAAACTCTTGAATTTACAAATGCAGTGTCGGGGAAGCCCCGTGTCAGCCGTCATCGAAAATCCCTTCGTTCTGATAAACTTCACACGAGTACAATAACGCAATCAAAACAAAAGCTGGTCATACATGTATATAGTAAATCCAAGAGCATTGTTACGTATAAAATGATGATGAAAATTTACCTTGGTATCTGGAGGGCGATCTCATCGAGTGAATCGCTTGGTTGTAGAGGCATCCGCTCGAACAACTTGCTCGGGCCCCGGTGTACGCGATCGCAGCTCTGCATCGAACCAGCAGTTGGCTGGGGCTCGTCTCCGCAACTCTGGCCCCGTTGGACCGATTGGCCGCTACGACGTTCACGCTTTTTTCGGGCCTCCTCGGCCTGACGGCGCAGATTGTGCAGCCGGAAGAAGAACACCGACATCTCTGCGAGATTCCATATCAGCCGCACGAATACAGGTTTGGTTGTTTTTTTGTTTTTCAAAATTTAATTTTATTATGCTTAATATTGCTGGCGAACGACTAATTTGCACATAAAAGCTGACATGCGACATTTTTTTTTTACAAAGCTTTCTTTGTAATGCAATATCTTCATGCATGTAAATTCTGCTACTCATATAGCACTACTTTAAAAATGATAATACCTAATGATAGTAATAATAATAATAATAATACGAACGAATCAATATTTTTACTACATATATTACGAACATGCATCTTGATGCTCAATGATATAATAACATGCACTTACTTTAATTTAAAGTTTCTTCTATCAAAAAGAGAATAATTATCAATCTTTAGAAAATATGACTGATAATGCTTGATAAGATTGGGTATTATGAAGTATCTCAAGATTAAATTATCTTCGAGATTGAACTATATAAGTCCAGTTACCCCATCTATTATGCAGGGATTTCTTTTTTAAAAGTTCTATTACAATATAGTAAGCTAATAGCTCTTTCAAATAATCCCTCTTTTCTCAATTTAAGAACTTACGAGGCAATATAAATTTAATAAATCTTGCCTATAAATCTTATGGTCTTATATTAATAATAATAATAAAAAAAAAAATTACAAAACTGAAAAGAATAAAGCTATTCAATTTTCACTATAAATACCAAATAAAAAACAAAGAATAAAAAATTATTATACACTCGTACACCAATCTCATATAACAACCTAAAAAAGAAAGAAAAAAAAGAAGAAGTGGGCTAACGACTGTAAAGGGAGAGTATACCTACAACCTTTGACACACATGTGGGGGCGTGAAGAGCTACACCTCGTATTCTCCTTGAATAGCAGCTAACACCATAACGCACTGACGTCGTTCTGTGCAGTATTCATATAACTACCAGCCGCATAGCCACAAATTGGCCATTAGAATCGAATTCGTTATGGGAGAGTAGCAGACATCCCTTCATGTGGTTTATGTTTCAGTAGACTTGTATATATATGCAAGTCATTCCTTAGGCTTCCGAGTGACTAAGCTCAGGTATAAGCAGTGATTATGTATTCGTTTTCACGTTAACTTAATTAATATCATCAAATTATTTTGCTAGTTTGAATTTACAATTTTGTAATATTTGTGACATGACGATGATGTAGGTATATTATATTTATTACTTAAAAAAATAAACCATATGTTGTACAGTACAATGTAAAAGCTACTCCTATTGCATTATTTAATTTGAAACTCCTAACCAGTGTTTCGTATCATTTCACGTATACGTCCTATAATGTAGCTTTCCTTCCTCTACCCCCCAAACAAACGAGGTCGTGCTTACGCACATGCATATACACAGTTTGTAAGCCGACAGGCTTGCTTTTAGATTTACATGAGATAAGGTCAAGAGAAAGAAAAAGATAAAAGAAACGTCATGCCAAGTGGAATATGTCTAACAGCAAGGGAAATCATGGGACGACGACGTCTATTTATGCATTATTAAATCGAAAGTGCTTGGAATTTTGTAAAGCGCAAAGTCACGCTAAGAGAGAAAGAGAGAGAGAGAGAGTTTGATATGTTGGGTAGAACTGACAGACGGACTACTCAAGCGTGATTTTCTGTGTGAAGTTCAAGAAATTAAGGGTCCTAGAATTTTGTCAGGCTCTTGCATTGTTAATTAGCTTATACTTAGGACGTGTCTACTACTGTTGGAAAATTTAATGCGACATCATTTCCAAAAGTGATTAAAGTAAGATTTTCTTAAATCTTTTAGATACACTGATAAAGCCGAGCTTTAGATAAAATAAGCCGAAGAGTTGAAAAGAATCAGAAATTAATTAGGCCGAAGGTAGAGAGTGATTTGAAATCTAGCCACGTATACCAGCTTGAGTAAAGAAGCGGCGCATGAATCTTTTTCTAGCTGTAGAAAGAGAGAGAGATTCTTGATTGATCACTCGAAGACGCTACGACACGCGCGCGTACAAGCAAAGTCAGTCTCTTTCTTTCTCTCTCTCTCTCTCTTTTAATTGAATTCGTTCATCTTGATTGGAGCAATCGCTCTTTCCGTTAACGCGCGTAAAGTCACTACTTTTTCTTTTCTTTAAACGACGCGAAGAATGCCTTCTTGAAATTAAGCTTCTTTTATTTAAAGCTTCTAAAGAGAACAGCGAATTTTCTCTGGGTGTAAATTATAATTGTAGAAAGGAGAAATTCCGTGTTACGCTTCTATATCTATGCAGGAGAATTTTTACAAGTAAAATGCATGCACGTGACTAGACTACCGTTTTTATATATACCATCTTCAACTTATATGCGCGTAGTATGAAAAAAAATAACGAAATAAAAGTTATCCTAATAATAAAAACTTTTCCATGATTTTAAAAAAAATTTTTTTCGGGTTTTTGAAGTAAAATCGTGCTTTGTGTAATGATAGTCATTAATATTTTTTTAATGAAATATACCAAAATTTATATATCTACTGGATCAACTTAGAATTTTTTTTATTAATTAAATTTTTTTAGTAAAAAAAAAAACTTACGAGTGATAAAATACCATCTCTCGAGTGGACATAATATTTTACGATCATTGCATGGTATGTACACCTGAACGAATAGTTTCAAATAACACGTTGGCACTTACAGACGAGCCAGAGAGATTAATAACTAAAAAAAACAAGATCTTATACGTGTACCATGAAAATTCAATACTGATAAATGTGACACGATAAAAAAAAAAACAAGAAACAAATCAAATAATCCCAGTATAATTTAATTTTTTATTATTACATAATATAACCCAATAAATAATATATTTATCATGATATTAAAGCACAGAGTTAATCACACTCCTTATATAACAAAGTTCGAATATCCACTATATAATATATCGTAGCGCAATCTCAAGTATACCTCGAACACTACCCCGAACAAAAAAAAAAAAAAATAAAAAAAAAGTCTCCTCGGCAACTCGATCCCAAAATACCCGATTAACCAAGAAGGGTCCAGAGAGCATCCCTCTTATCGCGACCTCTTGATTTCTCAAGTCGTCCAGAGCAGCACCAGCAGCAGAACTCCTCTCTCATTCCAGACTCGTCCCCTATACCCTTCACCTCCTTCTCATTTCTTTCTCGTTTCACGAAGGTTTCAAGATACCATCGGACGAATGAGGAAGACAACGAGTCGAGGAAGAAACTATGTCGTCGAGTGAATCGAGTACCAGAGAGACTCGCGTGGATAGTAGAGAGATGGAAAGAAGAATGAGGAGAGGTTTGCAGGGCTATACTGCTGTAGCTGCATTGGAATCTTGTGCGCGCAGCTTGGAGATCCATTAGATATATGTCTCTCAGCAGCTGCAGAAACCGGTGTATATATTGAACAAGAGGAGAGTTTCGATAGAATGGACTCCTGTACCTACCTTGGACAGAACAGAAGCTCATATGACTAGCTTGGTAAATTGAAATTCTGAGTATTTCTCTTTCTCTCCTCGGTATTGGCATGATCTCTATGACAGTATTGAGCTTTTAAGCTTTTTTAATAAAGAAGATACGGGATCACAATGTGCAAGTATTACAATCGATAAGCGACAAAATAGAAAGATATATAAGGAAAATTAATTTAAGATAATTGACTTGACTTCTCGAGACCCTTCTGAAATAAAGTTATACTCACAAAGTAAATAGCTAAATAAACGAGAGCCTATTAATATCAATATGTGTGTACGTATGTGTGTGTGTATACATAGCACATCAATCTTCTCAGTAGCTTTATTAGTCATCTATATATACTCAAAGATGCTATAGCATAAGACGCGTTCTGGCAGCAGCAGCAGCAGTAGTTCTCGTTATCTTGTGGAGATGTTTGCAAAGCCCGTCGATTGGTTTCCTCAAGAGGCTTGAAGGCGTCGAGTGGATAGAAGACGTTGAGATAGAAGGAGAGAGAGATAGAGAGAATCAGGTCGAACGTATATGAATTTTGGTGCTAGCTTATTCAACGTGTAGTGAAGTGAGATTTGTGAGCTTGTAAAACGTATGAAACAATCCATGTGGATGGAATGATAGTCTGTCCAAATCATTTGGGAAAATCGAAATCAAAATCCCATCATTGTCAGTAATATACTCTCTTGCTTTATGTGGTTGTATCATGTATATGACAGATACATTTATGCTTACTTGTTGATTTTGGCACTTGACTATATCGTGAAATTTATTCACTTCTTATATGTTATCGTTTATTGTCGTTGATATATTATCCGAATATCTGTATCCAGATTAAGAAAGATTAACGTGAATTTTATTTATAAAGCAAGTTATTGGAGAGATGATACATAAAATGAAATAGTTCACGTAGTACATCAAGCCGGTGTGTGTGTGTGTGTGTGTGTGTGTGTGTGTGTGTGTGTGTGTGTGTGTGTGTGTGTGTGTAGCTTGGGTAGGTATACATAAGCAAGCTTATACGGATGATACGCGTGAAAGTACCTTTCGCGTTTACGGTATAAGCTCTCTATACCTCTTGACTACGCTTTATAACGTCTGCATCAATTTGAACGAGCTATACGAGCAAGAGAGAGAGAGAGAGAGAGAGAGAGAGAGAGAGAGAGAGAGAGAGAGAGAGAGAGAGAGAGAACGCACAGCTCACGGGGAGAGAGCGTCCCTCTCTCGGAGCGGAGAGAGTTGATATACGTGACGCGTATACGCAATTTCGTCGTGCCGATATTTCCGGGCGTAGTTGCAGCAGCCTTGGACGCATCTGGAGGCAAGATTCTCTCTCTCTTCCAGTGAAACTCACTATGGGGAGCTTTTAAGGGCGACGATCCTCGCGGGGGATGAAGACTGCGCTTGTTACTACGCTGCATCATTATGCAAACTCTCCTGTGCTCTCCTTTCTTCTTCATCTCTTCAGTTTCCTCTCTGCTCTCCAGCAGCCGAGTGATTAAATTTGCCGAGTACGCGCAAGATGCTGACCTCTTTCCATCCGGTGTGCACCAGAAGAGTTATATACGAAGCTTGCGGAGCTGCCTCTTCTTTTGCCATTCTCTTTATAGCCTCAGGGTAGAGCTTGTGTGAAAGAGAGAGAAATTCAGCTGGCAGTAATTGCCTTTGCTGTTTGATTTAACATGCTATGGGATTTTCTCGCCTCGGATCTCTATTCAACTGTCAAAGGATATATCCAAAGGAATGTGTAAGTGAGGATAAATTGATTAACAGACGTGGGGGAGCTGATTAATTTGGTATAGTTGCTGGATTTAAGTTTTTTTTTCTTCGTTTTTGATTTTATAGGGGGAATCTTGTTAATATGCTAATTTATGTAGGGATCGTTTTTTTTTGAGTGGGTGTATATGAAAATTTTGATTATAAGTGTTGATGCGAGATGAGAAAAAATATTTGTGAAATTTTCGGTTTGAACCAGTTTACAGTTAGTGTATATACGGAGTGGATATTATAAGCTTTAATATAAAATGAATTTCAGTCGCGCCTTCACATTTGCCAAATGAATTCTCAATTTTTAATTGGTAGAATTAAATTAAATATTAAAACTTCAATTTATCCCCGAAGCAAATATCAAATGCGATGCTTCAATCCCTCACGTTTTGCGAAATTTTTTATAAAATGCAAGCGCAATTTTGTAGTGCTCTTAGTGCGTGTCTAACTTTATTTTTATGTTTCTATTTTTTTTTTTTCTGTAAATGCAATCGAGTGTATTTGAGAATATCTGGATAATTTAGTTATCCGACCTCTTTCTGTGGTGCGTTTTTTTAGATACTCGTGACAAATGGAATCACACCGAAAGCAAAAGAAATGAATTATTGAATATTTTGCTTTTAGACTGCATTTAATCGAATGTGTTAGTAAAATCTTTTATTATTCATCTTAAAATTAATCTTTCAATCGGATTTATTTCAAATTTAAAAATTTTTTTTTCCAACAATTTGAATATATTTATACTTTGATCACAAAATATTTTATAACCATTGTCACGCATATAAGTAATATTTTATTTTATACCTAAAATCGAAAAAAAAATAATATTAATAATGAATTAAAAAAAAGGGAAAATAAATTATTCATAAGTATTGAAATACATGTATAAATCAAAATATATCTTAAAAAAAGAGTGCTTTTTTGTGCCTAGACATTGACGAATTGCTTTTTCGTTTCTGAAGTTATGGAAAATAGTACTTTTACTCCCATGAATAATAAAAAGAATCTCTTTTTCTCATCAATGTTCATATATGCATTAAAAAATGCCACTGTTGCTTATTGCCAATGATAAATCAAATTAAAATCTGAATACAGGAGTAAATAAAGCAAACATTGATTATAATATACTCAAGAGATTTATAAATATTTCATGCAATTTTCTCGAAATACTATTTATAATCTGTATTTTTTCAATTCTGCAAATAATAAGCAAACCACTTCCTGCTAAAACTAATTTCTTATTTTTATATACACTTACATAAACAATTTATTTCACGATATTCGAATCCATCGACTCGTATTGCCAATGAAAAGAAAAAGAAATAGCTCGCACAGCAAAAATCTTGTAAGAATTTGCCTTCGACTCGGATAGAAAGAAGAAAAACTCAAGAAGACTATGAAAGTAAACGTAAAGAAAAAGAAACGAGGCGAAAAGAAACGATTGTTCGAGTTTTGGAAACTAGGTCGCGCTTGGATATATCACAATCGAGGCCGAAGTTCTCTTCTCTTTCTCTCGACTTTTATACCTGTCGCGGTTATATAGGGGCCGCGTACGCGAATTGCTCCGGAGATCTTGTTTTCAGTGTGACGATTTCAGTTGCGCAATCGAGTAGTGGTCCGAGCGTGTGAAGTAAATGGCAATTGCGAAACAACAACGCATATGTGTGTGATCTTCGTCGAAAAAAAAACTGTGCTGTAAAGAATTCAAACCTGAATAAAAGCTTTTTCATGACGAATAAAAGCTTGCAGAATAGAATCGTGGCTTTGTGGTGGTGAATATTGAAATATCAAATATTTTACTATGTTTTTTTATGTATCTGTAGGTATTTATTTTTGTTTGGAAAATGTTTTTTTCTTTTTGTTATTGAAAAATTAATAGAATTTGTCAAAAAACTACAGATTGTACGTTTGTTTTCTGAAAAATATTTTTATTTCGGAACAAAAAAGTTTTCTAATACTCAACTTGACGATTGCAATAGTTTTAATTTTATCTGAAAAATATTACACAGTTTTTCAAAAAGTAAGTATAACAAGAAAACTCTATGAACGAGTCCTTCATTCACTTCGTTTCCTAACTACTAGTAGGTTACTGAAAGAAAAGTATAACCACTCGTTATTTTTATTGGAAAGTCATTTCATCATTTTTTATAAACCATATTTTAAATGTTCAACGTTAAATTCTTAAATAATATTTTTATTAATATAACCAATAATTAAAATGAAATATTTTATTTTCATATAAAACTGTAATCATCATCCCAGTCGCAATAAAATTTATAGACACTCATCTATGGAGTGATTTTATCAAACGATGCAATGTCAGTGACCCATGATAAATATAGTAGCAACTTCAGTGTCCATATCACGGGTCGAGTTCGATATTCTTCAAGATCGTGAGAAGAAAATGAAAAAGGAGAGAAAAAGCAAAAAAAAAAAGTCTCGAGAAGAGTCAGCGATCGTACCAGAGGGACCAGTGGTCAAGATATATATCAGCAAGAAGGAACAAACCAGACGCGTCACACCGCTCTAAATCTTCGTCGTCTCAAGCACGCGCATCTTTTAACTTTATAAGCAAAAAGTTATTTCGACTACTTTTTTTTTTTTGCTCTACTGCTGCTGCAGTCTTGGTACTTTATATTTCATAAAACGCAATACTTTTTACTATCGATTTTTTTTTCACGTCTGGTCTTTATTTAGTCGTTTTATTTATTTTTATCTTGGTAAAAACCTTTCTTCGGTGACTATTACCTTTTCTTTCCCTTTTTAAGTTATCCGCCACTTAAAAAATCAATTTTAAGAAAAAAGCAGATTTTATGCATTAGCTTATTTTGTATAAATTTTTAGATATATTTAAAAAGTGGACGTTATATATTATGCGATCAAAGATAGGTTGAATAACATTTTACGATGGGACGATAAAAAGAAAGATATTTTTAGTCTTTGTAGTTGACAATAAATTATAATAAAATTTAAATTTAATGTAATTTTATAGCTGCCTTCATATTTACGACAACCTGCAGTATTTAGCATTTATTGTACTTTTTCAAAAAAACGTAATTACATTATCATTCTTAATTTCAGTAAGCAGAGCCGAATAAATCCCCTTTAAAACCTTCTATACAAAAGCTTACAACTACTTCTTATCTCCATTTTGAACAATCTTTTTTTCATTAATCCTACTAAAAAAACGAAATAAAAAAAAATCAAGTGGAGTGAACGAATTTTTGGTCAGATCGAGTTTTTTTATTAACCACTTTTTGCAAATGCATTTTCATGAATTAGTCGCCCCTGGCTTGATGAAAAAACAGAAGAGATTCGCACAGAGATAATCGAAGAAATCCAGGGTAATGACGCCTTGGGATATTTTCTTCTCCCAGCAGGGGAGAGAAAGAAAGAGAGAGAGAGAGAGAGAGAGAGAGAGAAAGAAGGAGGAGGGATCAAGAGAGGGAGTGGCAAGACGAGCGAAAAGTTAATTTCGGCAGATTCGCGAAGCTGAGCTTAGAGGTTGGAGGTAAGGGGGTATGTAGGCATGCGGCAATTCGTTACTCTTCACTTTATTTTCGTTTACTCCGCGGATCGCGATGGGCTGAGGTCTGTAACGGCGTCTATACAAAAGCCTTGGTAACCTTGGCGATTCAAGCGCTGCGTGCGCGACATAACTCCAATTTTATCTCTTTTGTTAGTTTGACTAAGACGCTCAAATTAAATTAAAGCGATAGCGTAAAAAGCTGACGGTTAGATTAACGGCGATCGTTTGCGGAGGCCTTACTTCAAATTTAATTTTCACTTTCGATAATCTTGCCTCCCTCTAGACATCATGACTTCTTTTTTTACTTCTATTTTATTTATCGACGGATTTCCGATATCTCAAGAAAAACTTTCTGATTTTTCTTTAATTTAATGGATTATTAAGTAGAATCTGTTTTAAAAATGACTGATAAATTATTCGACGTGACACTTGATAAAATAATTCTTAAACTATAAAGTACTTTACCTTAAGTGGACAGGCTTTACTTCAAGCGAGTAAGCAATCGAAAAATAGAAGAAAAAAAAACTTCATTGGACGTAATGTCAATACAAATAGAAAAAGAAAAATTTCAAGCAGCAAATAGATCGATCTATGCAGACTTTTTTAAAAGCTCTTCAATTTTGAAGTATCTTTTTATATTCTTTATTTTCTTTGCTCAGTCGGCTCGACGAACCAGAAGAAAAAGACCAATAGATTAAGGTTCCCTTGGAGACCTGCAAACACATATACACACCGAATACAAAAGTTTTTTTTACCGCCACATAACCGTACACGCACCATTTGCGTCGACTGAAACCCTTTAAATAACTCCATTTTGGCGTTGGCGGAAAAGTTTTTCTTTCGGAATGAGTCTAGGCGATAGAAGAAAAAAAAGGTAAAGAAATCACGGAATTGCTAAATCTACGCTAAAGAAACGAGAATTTCTTTTGTAGGCTATTTGCAACCTTTCCTTTTCTTTTTTGAAGAAGGAAGAAAAAAGGGAGAATGACGTAGGGCGCAACTTTATCGTGTCGACTAATTGACTTAGTAGCTTTTAGCGACGATCCTGGCAGGAAGGGAACCCTAGAGGAAAACGATGATGTCCTACGCGGTTTATTTTGCTAGGGCTTGATAATGACAAGGTAAACTACGCACTTAGGTGGAGGTCATTAACCAGGCAGGTGAACGGAAAAAGAAGTGAAAATTTTTCAACTTTTCAAAGACTGTAATTTTAATGTAATTAACGTGAGTATCAGAAATTGAAAAGGTAAATTAAAAAGTCATAAGTTATCAGGTTTAATTCCAAAAGTCAAATTAAATCTTTTTTTTTGGTGTTTGAAAAAGTCTTTTGTTATTTTATTCAAAATGAAATAAAATTGTGTTTCTTGATTTCACAAAGAATATCAAATTTATCAAATTTTATGAGAAATTTTTTTTGTGCTAAGCTGTCCATTGCATTCGTCAATCAAATTCTTTTTTATAAATTGAATGAAAATAAACCAAACGAACTTTTGATGAAAAAAGAAAATTTTCATTTATAAGAAATTTATCAGCAATTTATTTTTCAAAATTTAGGAATAAAATGAAATATAAAATTAAACTGACAGAATAATTTTCTTCACAACTATGGAAAAATGTAACAGAGAATGGTGGATGAAATTAGCTTTTTAATTGAAAATTTTTGCCAGTTATTAAGCAGCCACTACCTGGTCACACAATTTCGCTTACTCTTGTGGCTTCATTACTTTCTCAGAGCCTGGTGCAGCGTTAATTTGCTAAAGCCTTGTTCACCTAGCTAGAGTTTTGTGTAAGTTATAAGATGAATAAGTGGTTTGCGACTTTACCGCTTGAAAAGTTTATTTAAAAATCTGAGCTTACGTCAGCGTATGATGAAAAATGTTAATTAACAAATTTCATTTAATTTCTAAAAATTTAAAGTAATTAATTACAGAATATCATTTTTTCATAAAAAAACAGATGTGGAACAAATAAACTTTTAAAAAATCAAAGAACTTATAAAAAAATTACTTCGAGTGATAGACGAAAGGCTCTTGAAAAGCAATTTTTAAAAACAGAAAAGTTATATTGCCGAAGAAAACGAAAGTCAATTAAGTTGCGTGATCATTTGGATTGAATGTTGTGATACGATAAAACTTTGCCAGACTCGCAAAGAAGTCATGATATGTTTACATTAAGGTAAACAAACTTTTGATTGATGGATAATTTTTTAAAATATTATTTATGATTTGTAATTACACGCAGAGAAATGTATATTCTTTGACAGTCTCTATTTGAGTACTATTTATTTAAAGAATAAAATACTGAAAAATTAACTGTTTTATGTGCTGATATTAAAAATATTAATTAATTGAACAATTGTTATAATATTACACTTTTGTACTAAATCGGGTATCTTTTTCCATATTTAAATCTTAATTCAAAAATTAGGTTACTCAACACATTCAGATAGGTTCTATTCTAGTGCAAGATAGTTCTGTAAAACTTTGATGATTGTACTGAATATTTAAATAGCCTTTTCAAGTACACTTTTGACAAACTTGGAAATAGTCGAAATATTTTTTCCATGATATTTTTATTGAAAAAAGCACTTTTTATTAAAAATAATTTAAACAATTCAAAGTCTACAAAAAAATCAAACTAAATTGTTTATTTAAATAAATATTTAAGGTTTTAAAACTATTTTTCCACACTTTTCTTTGACTATAGTCTTTGATATGAGGCGTGAAAGAATGGAATTGCCTGTACAATGTCCGTAAGGTCTTCTTCGTCGATCTTAAAGTTCTGTGATGCGAAAACTCTCTTTTTATTTCAAATTGTATGATCCACGTATTCTTTGAATGTGTTATTGACGCTAAAATGCATAACATAAGAATTTTCTTTTCTCGAAACATTTGATATGTCGTATTCCAAGAATTGAAAATATTGTAAAATACAAAATAAATTCAAATAACAACAATACATGTAATTTGGTAGCTTAACATATTTTTTTCTGAATTTGATAAAAAAAAATATCATTTACAAAATCTCATAAAAATAAAATTATTGATTTTACTTCTACCAAACAATTCTTTTTTTTTATCATAAAAAATAAAATTCTTAGAATCAGACAAAAAAATAAATTTGAATAAAGTCCGAGGAAGTTATAAAGTATCCCAGGGTTCTTAAAATTCTATGGCAAAGCAGCACAACAAACGTGGCCGCAAATAAAAATGTGAATTCAAATTGAAATGTCACAGATCTCAGTAGAAGCAAGAAATAGAGAGAGTAAGATTACGAAGAGCTAAAGTCCCTTCTGTTACGTCACCTTAAAAAGCATTGCCAAGAAAACATTATAGCGCTTGCATCAAATTGCCGTAAAAATCATGTGGCTTGGCAAGACAAACTCACAACGCAATAAACGAGCCAGCAGAAATCGTTGATCAAATACCCAATGTAAGAAGCCGCTTATGGGGTAAGGATCGTATTTACTTTTGAAAATAAGGTTTTCTGTTAAATCTCTCGGATGATAAGCTTTAAGCAGGTAAACTGAATGGATTGAAGATTTTTATTTTTTGTCATATAAATATTATTATTTTCCTGATAAATTGTAATTATCAAAAATGATATTTTTATTGTAATAATTTTATTTTTTATTGTATTTATTAAGAAACATAAAAACTGTTATTGCTAAATTTTTGCGTGTTTGGAAAATATTGTGCACTTAATTGAATTATTATTTTTTTTTTCTTAATTTATTATCTAGCGACGTACAGTACTTCCATATTAGAAGTAATGAACGCGAAAACACTTGTTGAACGGTTAATTAATTTAATGGAAAATGGTATCTTCTTCTTGCATTACGGGTATTAATTTATAACCGGTCAGAAACTAAGGTTCTCAAGAAATTAGAATATCGAGATTTTAATTATCTGATGCATTTATCAAAAATTATAATTTGTATAATCAAAATTTTATTTAAATACAGTTTATTATTTTATTTTTTCTGACAAAAAAAAGCTGAAATTAAGGAAAAAAGAAATACATAATTTAGCTAACTAGTGGTAAGGAATACTCAACTAACGATCAAGTCCTTAGAGAAGCGTTGCTCCGGTAACCCGGGCATCTTAGAAGATAATAATTAACGCTCTGGTGCTCTGAAAGCCACGACGAGCCAAGGGTAGGACGAAGGTTTCGAAAAGCCGCAAACGAAAGAGCCATGCCAGTGCTCTCTCACTCTCTACCTCCTCCTCCTCCTCCTACACCACCCCCCAAAGTCGTATTCTCGCGGCCAATTTCGCGTCTGGCGTTTTCCCACGGAAACTCGACTATGCGGATGTCTAGCGAGAAGGAGGCGCCCAGGGAATTGCTGTGATTGCCACTGCGACGCCGAGAGTTGGGAGATGCCTTGCTCTTATTTAAGTTCCTATCTGTGTCGTGCGCTGGCGCCGGCGACGGACAGCGCAGGGCTATTTATTGGTAAGAGCATGCTGGATGGAAATCCGGGATTACCGGCAAATCTCTCTTGTTAAGGAACATTTTCAATATGGAATTATTCTTAATCGCTAATTACAAAAAAAAAATTATTATTTCATTGAGGACTATTTTAAATGCATGACACTTACATACATTTAAGCTATGTACAATCATGCAATATGTAATTTTCCTTTTTTTTTTAATATATTACCCAGATTAGATGAAACAATTAAGAACTACAATTTTCTAAAAACATACAATTTATTTTCAATACATTAACATATAATTTTTTTTTCGATTTTATAACTACAATAACATAATATCTAAAAGAAAAATAAAAAAAGTTTACGTACAAAATAGTAAAACATGCCGAGATAAATGAGAAAAAAAGAGAGAAAGAAAAAAAAAGAAAAAGAGGGAAAATAAGAGAAAAGAAAAGAAAGTATCTTTGCGAATACACGTTCACTTACACCGGTAGCACAAACACGGCGTGCAACACGTAGGTACATAACACGTTTTCCTTGCAGAAGCAAAAACATCGGTCACCAGTACCTGAATCTTCTTTATCACTCGGTCACGATTTTGTATCCTCCTCTTCCTCTTCCTCTCTTCTAAGCCTCCGTCAGCTCGCTATATTTCCACAGCTCAAGGTAAATGGTTAGCATATATATGCAAAGATGACAAGAATCTTGGTGGTTGCTGCTGCTGCTTGGATGGATGTGATGTGTCTTTCTCAAAATTTCTAGTCGCGTATGAAATACGTAAGCTGCATAACAAACTTAGCAAGCTTCTATTGTCTTTTCTATTCCTTTCTGGTATCTTTTTTTTTTCCTTAACAAAGAACTTTTTGATGCTGCTAGTCAAGGTTAAGGCAAATAAACGTACGACGCTTCTTAGAGAGATGATATTTTTTTTTTAATAAATTTCTATAAAATATACTCAGGCCGTAGTAAATATCTAGAATAATTGACTATTTGTAGTATTTTCTATACACTTTCTCAATATACATTTATTCTTTTAGTTTTCTTATATCATTATGGCCCCTTATTTACGATAAAATGGCACGATTTAATTAGTCCTTATATGTATATACATATATTACCTTCGTATTCTTATTATCTTTAAACGTAAACTTTGACTTGTTTTTTTTTTATTAAAAAAAACTTTCTTACTTGTAAATAGTAGTATGACTTGGTCCTTGGTTCTAGTTACAAAGGTGAAATTGTAGAAATTTTTTTATTGACTTGGTTCAGTTTACTTTGGATTTTCGAAAGGCAATATACTTCATAAATTTTAGGATAAACGTATAATTTTTTTATGGATTTTTAAATATCTAAAAACATATAGAATACGTTAAGTATATTTTAAAAAATAAAAAAAATAAAATTACAGTATAATGTAATCTTAATTAGTCTTGCTGTGGTAAGATATATATAAAAAATCAATTTTTATTACATATAATTATGAAATACCCACGTACGTCATGTGTTGCAAAAACAAAATTATAATAATTTTTTTTTAAAATTCACTATCAATATTTTTCTGATAAAGTATCGACGTATTTTAATCTTTCAACACAAAATTCATTCGGTCCGTGTCGAATAATTTCATTGTCGTCTTGGCAACAGCATAAACACTTTTATATTAAACAAGAAGTCAACACGCATTTTCTCATCGTTATATCAGTGACAGGTGAAAATAAATTTCGTAATATTCTTGTTATTTCCGTCTTAGACTCAATACTTGATGAAGAGCTTATCGAATTGTGCCATCTTATTTTTTTTTTTCTAGACGGAATAACGTTTCGCAGAAATACATAAAAAAAAATATTATATACAAAAATGTTAATTTTTTTGTATCATCATTATAAGTGACATCTAGCACTCGACAATTTTTTTTTTTTGTTTTTTTTTACCAAGAAAGCAATCGTTGTTAACGATAAGATGCGAAAAATTGAAAAAAGATGAAACGAGCAAAAAGGTCAATAAGAACGGATTTTATAGAATTAAATTGAAGATATATCTACTTGAACATTTTATCTCTATAGAAAAAATACGTATTTTATCTAAAAATCTTGAAAATATACTATTAAGTAAATTTAGTAACAGTCATACAATTTTAAAGTTTATTTATTTTAAAAAAGTTTCTAAACTTTATAATATTATTAAAAGATTGAAATTGTCTTTTTTAAACGAAAAATAATATACGAGTTTTCGAAAAGACATTCACAAAATATCGTTCCATAAATCTAATAGTACAGATAATACAATGAAGAATAAAATTATACAGGAGTATATATTAATCTATAGGTTTGACCGTAACATACCATCTATTCATGGTAGTAAAGTTTACCCTATTTCCACTAAGTTATTAGCACCAATACAATACGTCTAATTGTGTTACGCTTATATAAAACGCCCCTAAATCTGTTTCGAGATACACATAGTAATTCAGATGCTTTATCGTGTAATAGAATATCAGCTCAATTATGTGATACACATAATTTCAACAATAGAAATTGATTATATCATTTCTCTGAGTATCTTTACGATCTTTGTTAAATTCTTGCTCAAAATATTGAGATTGAAAATATAATTCAAAATCAAAATAAATACAAGCGTATATCAAATTAAATCATTAGCTTTATATTTAAATTTAGAAATAAATTCGAAACACCGATATTTCAGTTCCAACCTGCTCGTATTGTCTTTCAAAAGCCACACATGATATTTTCATCTGAAAGCCAATAGCTAGAGTGTGTGTGTGTGTGTGTGTGTGTGTGTGTGTGTGCCCAGAGTAGACCCTCGTCTCGTAGCAATAATTAGTGTGCACGAGGGTACACACGTGCATACGCTGCATTGCTTCTCGGACTTCAAAGCGTGTCTCCTCATCTAGCTCAATCTACTACCTATACGCAGTTAGTAATTGCCAGTTCGCCCGCAGACATTCAGAATTTGTGATGTGTACACATCCCCTTAAAAATCGACCACCCCTCAAGACTCGAGACCGGAGAATATACCGAATTCGTATTTTTCATGTTTATATTTCTACAAGAGGGGAATGTGGTGTTTGTGTTTGAGAATCAGATGAGAAATTGAGCATGAGAGAGTAAGGGATGATCGATCTTGAAGGCCGTGTTTCGAGTGGTCTGCGTTCATCAAGATTGAAAAATTGCCAAGAGAGCTTTATTGAGGATGATGATGATGATATCAATGTGGAAATAATATATGTATTTTTTTTTCTTTCAAAACAGATGCTTATAAAAATTTTCAATTTCTATGGTTTTAGATTAATTTTTCTAAGTACGATAATAAATAAAATACAAAATTATTATTAAGTACAGTTAAATCAAGAGGAAAAAAATAAGAAATTATTTTATCTATAATTAGGATGTAATAATCTCGTTCGTCTACGAGCTTATTTAAATGAAGTAATAAAGTGCAGATTTAAATCGAAATGCTCAGAATTATAACTGAAGTTGAGAACGTATTGGAAAAATGAATAAATTCATCTTTTTTTATCATACTCTTCATCGATCGCGTAATTAAAGTATCTTGGAAATGAAGCTCTTTTGCAACTCAAATTCTAACGATAAAAAAAAATGAGAAGTAAATCAAGGTACTTGTATAAAATTCCGAGTAAATAAATTACCAGTTTCCTCAATTAAGAGGTTACTATGGCAATCAAACCCATATACTCTGATACATTACGTCTTTCCTTCTGATCTTTTCTTGATTTATATTTCCTAAGGTGGTATCGAAGTTTCCTTTGGGAATGTAAAACTTCAATTTCACACCTACAAAGTCACAAGGTAGCGCTCGATTTATAATGCACTAGGGATCATATATTTTTTTAAAGTCACCTCGTTCTAGGAATTTTAGTCTTGCAAAAAATGACGTTTTATATTTTTATTCGTACTATGATATTTTTTTCAATTCATGAATAAAAATAAAGAAAAAGGAAGACAAGGAATTTTATTTATATGAATTTAAAGTAAAACTAAATTTCAAAAATAATTTTCTATATCAATAAATAGCAGATATTTTTTTGCAGATATGGAAGAATTTGTTGATTGAGAGGAATTCAGTATCGAATGCACGTGCACCTATATGCATTCTCTGAGTTTCTATTTTCAAAAAGCCGAACCTGACACGTATATACAACATAAAGTTTGAAAAGGGATGGCAGGTGATCTATTTGATAACATTTAGAGAAACAATGAGGATAAATTAAATTTCAATATCTGTTTAAAAGCTCTAGAAAATATTTTTACTATTTTTAATAAGAAAGCAGAGTTAATTAAAATTTTAATAAAGTACGTGTATATTTTGATTTAATAAAACTATATTACATCTTAAAAAGATATTAGAAACGAAAAGTGTGACAATTTCGTAAGAAATAATGCTACCAGAAGAAATTTCCGTAAAAACGACTTTTTTAATTAATGTCCAAGGGTGTAAAATGTTTCACAACTTTTCAATTTGTAAGTCACTGTAAATAAAAGTAAGATTCTCAAATGTTCCACTCGTAATTCTTTAAATTTGTTTTTTTTTCAAGATTTTATAATTTAAATGTAGAAGGACAATGATATTAGGAGTTGTCAAAAATATTTTATTTTTTCTGCAAGATTAATTTAATAGGTTAATGTGAGCTTCAACTATAATTTTGTAGCTATTAATCTAGAAATTGAAAAAAAAAGTGATGTTCATAAATATACCTCAATAGATTGATTATTGGATTAACATGTGTACTATTTCAAATGAGAAGTATCACATTATTTTCATCACAGGCATTTATCACCAATATCCGTTTCTTTCACAAAATAACTAAATATTTATTTCACGCTGTTTTTCACAGCATTTTTGTGATAAAACAAAATCTTAAAAAGTTTGTCACGATGTATGGGATGCTTGCATAAGGTGATATTCAATTTTCACAAAAGTTAACCAAAGGTTTCTACTAAGGTATGATAGACAGGGAGAAGCCACGCGACTGCCTCAATTACGTTACATGTGCACAACTCAGAAAGCTCGTATGTTGCCTTGAAGGAGACGACGAAGACGACGACGACGAAGAAGGACGGAAGTAAGAAACACGTCAAGGAAAACTTGTTTGGCATTTTCCATTGAGCGATGGCTATTATGCAATAATAAGTTACTTTCAGGTCACTTTTTATATTGATCTTGAGAAAAGAAACATCGAATGAAAATGATGAAAGAGAACAGCTTGGATTTACTTTTCCAAATACTGGGTAGAAAAATATATTTAGAAAGTCCTAGTGATGTCAATATTACTTATAGCTTTTATTTGGTTTTACGATATATCAGTAAGAGTAAGAAGTAAATAAAGTTGATTTTTTTCTTTATCAGGAGAGACAAAATGTAGCAAACATAATTTTAAAGTTTTACTGTTAAATTTACAATCGTAAATTTATAAAAGTTTTAAAGGTAAGAATAAATAAAATGTTGAAAATTCAACTTCATAAAAAATATCGAAAAAGTAAATACAGAAAAGTTGAATATACGACTTAAACAAAGAAAGTATTTCTATAAGTGTAAAATGTTCATGATATTTTTACGATTGAATTTTTTTTTTACTTTATCAATCATTATTTCATACCATTAAATATACCCAATGGAAATTATTTTTGGAACACAATGAAAGAAATATTTCTTTCACAATACCATCGTAAATTGACAATATATCAAATTCAGGTTCCAACAACAGTTTTCATATTTTTTCCTTTGTCAAAAACTTGTTTCCCCCATTCAAGGACAAATAAAAGAAAAACTTTGAACTCACAGCATATAGGTGTATCGAAGTTTATCAAACATTATTGAACTTTTGAAAATAATTCAGTGCTCCATAGCTCAATAATACAGTGGGACTACGACTTTCACATATAGCAAGTTTGAGCTTATCTTATTCTGCCTCGTATACGTACACATAGATGTCGAGTTGAAAACGAAAAGCTCGCAGGGGAACTGGAAGGAAGTACGAAACCGTAAAGGAAATGAAAAAAAAGAAGAAGAAAACGAGAAAACACGAGCGCCTCGGGCAGGCAGGGACTAATGAAATGAAGTCCATCACGTGGCACATCCCTGGAATCTTTCTTTACTCTGAACTCCAGTGAGGCACATTCAATCGTATAGCTGTAAACTTGTCGCTGGGCGACATAGCGTGAAGGACGCGCATACACACACACACTCACGCGCACACATACATCTCTTGCACGTGAATATCGATGAGATCTATCGGGTCGAGGAATCTACGTAAAACCAAAGAAAAGTGGGAGGTTTTGCCACCCCACCGTGGGCTATAGAGCTTTCGACGAAATCGCTTCAAGTGCGTCGTTTCAGCCCTTTGTCGGTACTGTGGCACAGCCCTTAGGCGTGCCATTGATCGCTAATTCAAAGGTTCCGTATTAGTAATCAGTTGACGTAGTTACAAGTCATACTGCAACTATGACTTCGAGAAATCAGTTTGTCGAAGATCGAATTATATTGAACAGAATTGATTATATAAACCCAGCTAATTTTTAAAACTTTTTAATTAAATTTGTTTTTTTTTCTTTTTCAAGTGCAGATGAATTAACAGGTAGAAGAGCGGAATATTAAAAAGTATTCAACCCTGAATATTTCGATGATTTAATTTTCAACAATTTCAATGCCAATGCAGGTAAAAGGGGGTGGATTATAAGTTACGCAAGTTACTGATGAATGCAGTATTAATTACATTTGAAAAGATCCTATACTGTCAAAGGTAAAAGTTTAATTGAAAAATTTTAACAAGTGCTCACATAACATGATACTGAAAAAAGTCCTTACATAACTAAATTTTTTGCTCATTTTTATGACTCTTAAGGTATTGATGCAATTTGATCCGTGATATTAATTAGTGTTATATTTTCAAGAGTATTATATATTACCATGAAACGGTTGAATTGAGAGAAGCAATAAGATCTTTAGTTTCCATTCGCTGTGTTTATTATTAATGATTCCATTCGGTGAGAGAAGTGCCTCTTTCAATTAGTTGTCACAATAGCGAACTATTATTAGAAACGTGATAATAATACGTCAGTGAAACAATTGATAAGCTTACTTTCTATCAATATTAAAATCTACTCGATATGTAAATTAACCTATTTACTCCAAGATCTTAGATAAATTATAATTGTTTACAAATTAATTGAATAAGGGTCATGTACTGATTGAGATAGAAAATATGCAAATTATGTAATTGTTTTAATCATATAAAGTACAAGAATGATATTGATATATCTGTGTAATTCATATATTGATTGTCGAATAAAGTAATACATAAAACGTTGAACGATATTAAACCCAAAATACTTTTTTTCATTTTGTTAATGTACAACATTGATAAGGGTATAGTTTCAATGTATCAAAATTGTTTTCTCAAGGATATGTTTTACCAAAATAGAGAAATTGAAAAAATATGTCCATCTGTTTGAGTCAATCTATAAAAGCAATCTTTTATTTTGTAGAAAACTAATTTATAATAAAAATTATTTTAATAAAATATCATCAATTTATCGTAGAGATCTTTGCAAAAATATTTTTAGTATTATTTCAACGTATACGGAAACCTGAGGATTTTTTTTTTTATATATTTTTCATCAGTGACTAACGATAGAGGACGAAGATCAAAAGCTAAAATGATATACGTGACATATCTCGATAAGAGAGACCAAACCATGACTCATTTTTCCAATTGAGAGTAAAGAAACTTCGCACTGATATTTCTTGGCAAAATGGATGTGGTTGGAAGATAATGAAAAGGTTCCTCGACTTGCTTATTTACTTTTGATCCAAGATGCTTTTTGCGAATCATATTTTTCTTTAAAAATAGCTCAACAAATACTGTCTTGAATAGTCAATAATAAATCTTTCAAAATTTTTTCATAATTTTAACTATATAGTGGTAATATGATTATTATTCAAAACACAAACCATGGATGCTAATATAAAAGACACAATTTTTTAAAAATCACGAAAGAAGATTAAATTTTTTACACTAATTAATCTTTTATTACTTTACGATGTTTCAATCCGAAAGATAACACATTTTATTTGACTCACACTTTAGCGTAATATTCGTAAAAACAACTCGTATTCCGTTTTTCAACGCTCCGAGTTTTATGACCTTCTTAAAAAAAGAAATGAATACTAAAGAGGAGGTTTCATTGAACATAAAATTTACGGTATCGTCATTTGCTTTAATTTAGTTGTTAAACGATCATTGATCCCTTTATATATATCGAAAAGAAGGTAAGAAATGTTATTTAATTATGCAACTCACTTCTACATATCAATATTTAAATATATTAATATATCGACATATTTTTCTATAAACTTATCAAATTTCTATCAACTTATTTATTCAGAAAAAAAAAGTTGAAACCAATTTTTTGTCGTTTATTTAAATGAGTACGATATACCTATAAGCATTATACTTTTTTCCAGAAAAGTTCGAAAACAATGTAAGCCAATTTATCTTGAAACTGAGTTTTAAAAATTTTCAAAAGCTCGTACAAATTTTACAATGACATTTTCCAAACATTACTTCAATAAAAACAAAAAAAAAAAGAAGACTGAATACAATTTTTCACTGTAAAAATACATTAGCAAATAAAGCACTACGTAATATAGTAGAAACAAAAGTCAGAGCCAACAAGTACATACATCAAAATGAAGTTAGCCAATTGTGTCGCCACACATTAAGTCAGATAAAGGACATAAATGCAAGAATATGTGCGCGAGCGACTTTGCATAATCCAAAGTTGAAGTATAAGTCTCGATGATTTATCAACAATTCCGTTATTCTCCTCATAACACGCGACTCTCATACCTTCTCTCTCTCTCTCTCTCTTTCTTGCTTCCACCTGTTGAATTCGCCTTGGCATCCCTCTTTCTTTCCAGATAAAAACAAGAAAAAAGGACTGCAAAAACTCGCGATCAGACATATTCTTGAATTGTCTCAGATAAGAAGCCGAATTGAAGTAGAGTTTGGTTGTCGATTTATTTGAGAGACTGGTTCTTTTGTGAATAGAGACAAAAATGAATAATAGTTATGTGTTTAAATAAAAAGCATGTCTAATATTTCTATAGTTTTTATCTTTGAAATAAATATATCTTCATTTTGTTATTGTAAATATTTTCATTTTAAATTTAATTGAATTCTCTACTTTGTTTCTTTTTTTTTTTTACAACAGAACTTGTCATCAAGTAAAGAGAGAAATTGTAAAAGCGTTACACTTTTGTGAACAAAGAACTGAAGTAAAGATTGGGGTTTTCAGCCAAAATCTAATTTCAGTTTGGAAGGGTCTAAAGAGAGAGAAAGAGAGTGAGTGAGTGAATCTGTTATTTGTCATGCAACTTTGATCAACACACCTTAATGAACACACGTGTTCGTTAAGTTGATGTATTGATATATGAAACTTTTGAAACAATATGTCTTGAAGCATGATTTATTATAGATTAAGCATTTGAATCGCTCTATAGCAAGTGGGTAAGAGGTCTATATAGTTTATTCTATTTTTCAAGTTTCTCTTTCACCAAAAGTACTAAATCTCATTTTCTCTCTGACAGCTTGATAAGAGCCCTGCGGCAGAAACGAAAATACCTTGATAGTTGCAATCGATATATAGCCTACAGTTCTAGCTCCAGCCGTCTATTCCACTTAATCTGAATAATTCGTTAGGGTCACGCGAGGAAACAGAGAGAGAGAAATAAAGAGAGTCTCGGTGATATAAGCCTCGCCTTTTCATCAAACATCAAAATAAATCGAATTTTTCATTGTCTCGTATCGTTTTTACACTCGCATTTCGTACTCTCTTTTTCTCTCTCTCACGTCGTATATAGTAGAAACTTTTCGATTCGTTTCCTGCAGGTATATATACGATGATTTTACGTTGACCTACTTTATTGCGCGGACAGTTTATCAACTAGCGAACGAGAGGCTATAAAATGCCGAATTTACGTGTGCCAAGGCCTGCTGCTGCTTCTAGGAATTGTGTATAGGCAGAACACGCGCATCCTCATATTCAGAGATTCTTAAAGTGCACTATAGGCGCGCTACAAAGGAGCTTTGTCTACTCGATGTCGTCTTTCTTTTTTTTTTTTTCTTCTTCCGGTTATTGTTAGCTGTATTTATTTTTAACTGAATTTGTTACTTGACATAAAAGCTTTGTTTTTATTAACTTTTTTTCAATTTATTTTTTTATAATTTTCTTTGACTTGATTCTACTTAATAAAAGTTATTAAATATAAATTTCTTCAAAGTAGAATAAGTTAAAAGTATAAATTATAACATTGTTATGTTCAAATGGTGTATCTTTAACGTAATAATAGTAGCTTTTTGCCTCATTAAAATTCTGTAAAAGAAATACTTATTCTACAATAAAAGATATCTTAATATTTATTTAAATTATCCGAACATTTAAAAATATTGCCTAAGCACTTTAATCTTTTTCTCAAGTCAAATTAAAAATATTTCTGCTATCAAAATATTATTAACAAAATTAAATATTTTTCAAGGTCTATCATCACGATTATGATAGAGTAACGTATAATAGCACCTAATGTTTATTATATTATTGAAGTAAAAAGCAATTGTATGTATTTTATAAACTAATTATAATTTTGAAATATTGAAATTGAGTTGGAATAAAAAATGATAAGGATAAAGATGACAACCTTGACAATCGATAAATATATTATATTTTTTTCATGTATAGTTTGTATTGAAAAGAATGAAAAAATAACCATAGTGGCAAGAGACGAATGAAAAAGAGGGTCGTGGGGATACATAGCGTATTGTAGTTGTTACGCGACTCTCATAATTTACGCGGAAGAAACCCCCAAGTGGCCCTACGCTAACTTTTTTTTCCTTTTGCTTAGCTTCACTTTTCTATTTATTTATTCTCTTGAGTTTTTTTTTTTTTTAATTCTTTAAACTTCAAGTTTTTGAAAATTACTGGAGTTTATAACGTATATGATGTAAAGTTTACAACAATTTATAATTCAATTTTAAAGTCATTAGAACTGCAATTTGATGCTATTATTAGATAAATTAAAGTAAAAATTACACTTTTTTTGAAAAATTTATTTTTAAATATTTTTTTTTACATCTTCTATTCCAAAAAATAAATTTAATTAAAATATAAAATCAACAATTGCACAAATTGAGAGTTAGATGACAAAATGCTATAATAGAAATGCGAAATTCAAAGAAATGAAGGTATTATCATCGCGTATGTGTATATTAGAGACATTTTAATTACGTACGCCTAGTTACGAGCAGGAAACAAAGACATTTAGTTTATAACCTTGCATTCCCACGTATATGTTCAATTCACAAGATTTGATAGGCAATCGTTTGAAACGATTTTTGTCGACTACTACTAGTAGTTCGCTAATGACTTTTGTCCTAAATTTAACGTTTGACCTTCACGACTTTATTTCGAGGGAGCAGCTTCAAGCGACTTGGTGGCCTACACACCGGAAATTTGAAGGTTCAAAAGGAAAAGGCAATTAATGATCTTTCGTCACATACGTGTGTGTCATCGTCGTCGTCGTTGTCGTAGTGCCGAATAAGAAATTTGCAAGCTCTGTACCATTCGACAAGCGATGCAGATGAGCGCTTTGTTTTTCAATGCTCCAATTAGTGCAGGTGTTACAAAAAAAAAAAAAAAAAAAAAAAGAGTGGGAGACGGAAGCTTGGCAGACTTGTCGCTAGCGAAACAATCGTTAACATTCATTATTTTTCATCGACTGAATTTTTTAAGCTTTCATTTGACTGGATTTAATGGATTGAATTAATTAAAAAATCATTGTTTGACTTTCTTAATTAATAAGTATAGACTTTTCATTAGTTTAACTTGAATATTTAAAATATATTCGTATATGTGTGTATGAGTGTGTGTGGACTGTGAATATTTTTATATCATAAAAATATGAAACACGTCGATATTGTCGTAATTGATGTGAATTGTTTTTGCCAAAATCATTTGTTATTTTTATAAAAAAAAATAAAATAAAATAAATTGACACAGATAACCGAATATCGATTTATCATACCACAGCAAGACGTTTGATTGAAAAAGAATAACTTTTATAATAATAAAAACAAAAAAAGTAATAAAAAAAATTTACCGTGTGACACTATTTTGCTTTTCCTCTTGATCGTTGATTCTTCTCTTGCTTGTATATTTGTCAAGTAGTATTATCAAGCGCGTCTTTAATACAACGCTTCTCTCGTACACTTGTTAATTGATTTCATTAGTGCCTTGATACTTCGTATTCTTTTAATGATCCAAGTTCCTTTATGTGTGATCGGTTCAAGAACGTACAAATATATATACAATCCGAGTTAGTTTTGTCCTAATTTAATTATATCTTTGTAGAAAATTATATACTTTCTTCGCATTTTACTTAATTTTCTATGTATATAACGCCACGTGTATATATAAAGTTTGTATTTTTCTTCGTATATCTTTTTCTTTGTTTTTTCTCTTAGCTTTATTTTTAGTTATCTTGTGCTGAATGTGCGTATAAAAAACGATAATCGATTCTTAAACTAAAAACGTTGAACGTATATTAGGTAGACCATATGTAAAAATTTTTGTTCTAAACTATTCTAAAATAATTATTGATTTTCCACAGTAACTTTTTGACTTATATGAATAACACTCTTTCGTTTTCTATCAACATTTGCACATCTATAAACACAACATGAAATATCTGTCTCACGTATGTTATTTTTATTATTTTTTTTGCGTTATACGCTTATTTTTTTTTTCTAGCAAAAAAATTCAAGTATTTTTATTTTTTCTTTTCTTTTTGGCCAATTAATAACCGTATTTCTACGAATTCTGAATAATCTAACACATCACATCGAACATCTTTATATAAACATTCAACGATTAACTTTTTTTTATATCGATGATTTTTTTTTTCCACTTCGATAATCGTACACTGTATATATTAACTCTCGAAATTTGACATATTCATCGATGAAACACGAACGAGGCCATCTGGATTTTCTTCCGTAAAAAAAAGACGGGGAGGAAGGGAGAGAGAAGTAAATCTATCCGGATTATAAGCTTCAATACTTGACGCCCGGATAAAACTGATCGGCTGGCACTTGAGCTTTCGTATTTTTCTTCTTTCCCCTACACTTTTCTTCTTTCTCTTATTTTTCTTCTTCTTCGTTTTCTTCTTCTTCTTCCGCTTTTCGTCTCTCTTCAGAATTATGGATTGTTATTCCCTTGCGTACAAACTTAGAGCTTGGTTTGAAATAACAAACACCGGCGTTCATCGGCTCGGATGACGAGAAATTGAAGATGGCGTTACAGTTCAGCAGTGTATGTGTGGGTATATATGCGCAAAGCTCGTGCAGCAGTTGTGCCTCTGATATATAATTTCAATTTGATTCTATTTTACGACTGTCGTCCTGTTGATCTCGTAGATTCGCTACACTCCCAGGGATCATCAACTTTTTTTTTCTTTCTTCAGATTAATGCTTTTGGCTTACTTAACGAGTGTCTGTATAGAATCTTAAGTAAATATGTATTGGCTAATTTAATTTAGAAACTTTTTTTTCGTAATTTTTTTTTCTCTTTCCCTTTTTTCTTTACTTAATATTTCTATTAATTTCATATATTTCCTAATTAATTAATTAATTAATTAATCCATTTATCTCACTTATTGATTGAAAGGAAAATCATAACATTATTGATTAAGACAATAATCAAATATATATTATATGTTTCTTAATCGAATAATATTGTATTAACTACTTTGAAAAAAAAAGAAAATATATGATGTTTATTTCTATCTTACTCGGTCATTCTTCCCCTTTTGTTTGGAAATTCTTGGATGTTGAAAGTATGAGATCACTTATTATGTAATGAAATGTTTGGATAACGTCTTACAAATTTACAAAATCTGAGTAATAATATTTTGATGGTAAGTTTTGTTGATATTCCAAGTATCTTCTACGAACATATAAACAGCAGGTGTTTTAGTAACTTTAAATAATCGATTAAAAAATAGAATGTAAAATCATTGTTATTTTTAAGAATATAAATCTAATTGTTTAATAAACATTAATCACCGATTAAAATATATTTTTTTTAAAAGATGCAAACAATCCAAAATAATTCAGAAATTATCCAAAACGAAGACGCTATCCAAACTCACCAAAAACATTTCAACATATGCTATAGCTTCAATTTTTTCGCGGTAATAAAGCTTTACAAACGCATACAAACGTCCATACACCAGCGCGCATTTCTTCGGGTAACTTCCGATGCAACACGTGCGCTATCTGTGATTCGAAATAACCCGCCTCTCTCTCTCTCCCGACCAACCCGTGAACTAAAGAGAGAGAGTATATATGTATCATATATATGCGCGTCACGTACGTATATCAGCTGGTGATGCGATGCTCATCAATCTCGCGGCATATTCCGACTGAAAACGTAGCGTACGTACTCGTCGACATTCACACGCGTAACAATATTTATCGATGCGGAATGATGCTTCCTCCCCCCCCCTCCCCCTCGTTGTTTTATTTTTTCGTTCTACTCTTGCGCTCGATTGGCCGGTGTGGTTCCGCGTGGACCAGGAAGAATTGACGCGTGATCAAGAGCTTTAGCACGTGTGTGCACGTGTCGTCACGTTCTTTTTTTTTTTTTTTTTGTTTTTTTTTATCCGGAGATAGCGTTTTTTTGATTCTGTCCTTTATTTTCAGAAGTCGGAAAATAAAGTACAGACGATACTGAAGTCCATACCCGGATAAAAAAGAACATAAAAATAAAAAAAAAGAACGTGACGACACGTGCACACACGTGCTAAAGCTCTTGATCACGCGTCAATTCTTCCTGGTCCACGC